>CM077832.1:5582500-5855000 GCA_039720395.1 Liquidambar formosana
GATGCTCGATATGGTCGAGCACTCTTCTATTACTTTGTTGAAGCAGAATCGCCCGACCCTCTTTCACGTCCATTAACTTTGTGGCTCAATGGAGGTTGATTAATTAAGTACATTTTTCACTTTTATTACATTCGTTGATGTTTGATGCTTATGACTTTCATCTTTTTGTTGGTATTTCTTGAAAATGTGCATTAGGTCCCGGTTGCTCTTCCCTGATTGGCGCATTTGGAGAACACGGCCCATTTCAACCGGGAGAGGATGGAGCCTTGGTCAGGAATCAATATTCTTGGAACTTAGGTAAAAATAACCCAACATGCCATCTTTTTTGAAGAAACTAGCAGTAGTGTTGATGATAACATTCATTTGATTTTGGAACTTTGGGTACATGCAGAGTCTAACATGTTATATGTTGAGTCACCTATTGGAGTCGGATTTTCATATTCAAATTCAAGTTACTTTTCGAACGATACTCTGACTGGTATGCTATTTCTTTCTTATTGACTGTAAATCTGTGTCTTGTTGAATAGATTTTTTTTTTTCTTTTCAAAAAGATAAAAATAAAATAGATGCTTCTCTAACATCGACCATTGAAGTGGTTGCAGCTGCGGATAATTTGAGATTTATTGTCAACTGGTTCGAAGAATTCCCGCAGTACAAAGATTCAGACTTATTTTTAACCGGCGAAAGTTATGCAGGTAACTGATACAATGTGGATTGGTATTATTCAAATTCAATGTGCCCAACTGAGGGGTTTATTTATTTGACATTATATTTGGTACGTATAAATGAATTTGAAAAATGTTTTCCTTTCAGGCCATTACATTCCACAGCTTGCAGCCCTGTTGCTCGAGTACAACAAGCAACCTAACATCAAACCCATCAATCTCAAAGCAATTGCTGTAATTTCCTATCAAAGACAATCACTAATAATCCTATAAGTTTTTAGAAGATTAATTCTTTCTCTTCTTTTGTTTATAGCTTGGAAATCCGCTTTTAGATGTAGACATAAGCGTACGCGCTGATGTTTTCTTGTGGTCACATGGTGCAATATCGGATGACACATTGATGTTAGAGAAGACAGTCTGTAATGACTCAAAGTATCTAAGAGAGGAAGTTCACGGCCAATTGTCACAGGCATGCAATGATACATTTAATAGAGTTTTCAATGAAATGGGTGCTGATGTTGCGAAGGATGACCTCTTATCGCCTATTTGTGCATCATCGAACCTTGTTCAGCAGTTTAAACCCAGGGGGATACATGGGAAGATACATGCAGTGGTACGCATTGTGCTTAATAGTTTGAAGTTCTCATTTTTTGATGATTTCTAGATTTTATATGTGCATTAGATTGTGTACTTAAAATGAAGTAAAATGAAGATAACCATCCTACCATGGTTTTTCTATTCAAAAATCAATACTAGGGGAGAATATAGAAGTCAAATTTTTATGCCCCATAGTGAATTTTGAACAAGGACTCATGGTAAGTTGGTCCACAACTTGTTATGGGTTAAACTATCTCTAATTGGGTCTGCCTGACCATAACCAGGTTGCTAGGAGGCGAAGCAACACAGGTGATCCATGCCTTTGGGAACGGATGGTTACCTATCTTAACAGGCCTGATGTTCAAAAAGCCCTTCATGCCAACACAACTAACCTCCCTAACCGATGGTTTCCATGTGGAGGGTCTCTCTCTCTCTCTCTCTCTCTCTCTCTCTCTCTCGCACACACACACACACACAAATTGTAAGACTAGCTTCAAGGATTTCAGTGTGTGCAAAGCGCATGCCCTCATGATCAGGGGTTGTGGTGTTTTCGAGTATCACTCTATGATAATTATGTAATTTCAAACATGTGCTAATATGGCTATGCCTAGAGCAATAAAACTAATAGAACAGGAATGTTGCAGGCCTCTTGAATATCAACAAGATAACCTTGACATAAACCTTATACCCCTCATTTCAGATTTTCTCAAAGAGGGCATTCCCATGTTGCTTTACAGGTGAAAACTGCCTCCTTTAGCTTCCAATGCTTGATTTTTTTCTTGAAGGAAATAACATGGTTAATGAAATTTATGATTGGTTTTTCCAATCATATAGTGGAGATCAAGATTCATTAATCCCTCTCACTCAAACGAGGATAATTGCCAATAATCTGGCTAAGGATGTGATGCTGACCCCCCTCACAACATATGCCCCTTGGTATGACAAGAAGCAGGTATGTGGCATGCCTCTCATCACTCTTCCATGTTTTC
Source organism: Liquidambar formosana (assembly GCA_039720395.1). Classification (NCBI taxonomy): domain Eukaryota; kingdom Viridiplantae; phylum Streptophyta; class Magnoliopsida; order Saxifragales; family Altingiaceae; genus Liquidambar; species Liquidambar formosana. Next base: position 5,584,752 of record CM077832.1, read on the forward strand.
TATGTTTTGAATTTATTAATTTATTTACTTTTAGACTGAGTAATTGTGTAATTGCTTGATGTTGGTTGGTTTTCATGAAGATGCATGAGTTTTGAATGCAAGCCTCTAGTATGCCACCAATGAAGTTTTATCTTACTTCTAACTTCTAAGAAATAGGAAAAAGTGGAAAGAAAAAAAAAGACATCTGATCTCAGTATGCACCATGGCATGCCACATGGCAACATTTTGCATTAGACAGTGGGCGCACTGGATCATGGGGTTCTGATGGATTTTTTGTGTTTTTTTTTTTTTTTTTTTTTTTTCCCTTTTTTATTTATTTAATGAATCGGTACCTAGCAAGAAACATAATATACTGTGGTAAGGTAATGTAGTTAGTGTATCCATAGGATGAAAACTGGTGTCTTAGGGATTTCAATCCAAGCGTTGGATATGACATCCATATTTTGACTGGAAGGAAAATGTTTCAGGTTGGAGGATGGTCTCAATCATTTGGTGGGCTCAGTGATGGGAAGAATGTAACATATCTGACATATGCGACAGTCAGGGGCGCAGCCCATGAGGTCCCGTTCACATCACCTTCTCAAGCCCTCACATTGTTCCGATCCTTTATAAATGGGTCTGCTCTTCCTAGGCCCCATAACCAAACCCATTGCTCATCAAATCGTTGTATTAATCTCTGAACGTCAAACATTAAAGTGGTGTTTAATGTAATTGGTCTGTGCAAAGCTTAAGTTCACATAATATGAATAAATGTATGGTTTTTTTTTTTAATAATTATTTAAAAGCTTATTATATTAAAATTTTCCTTTTCTCTTTTTATTTTTCATTATGTTGGAGCACTTGAAACTTAAATGGAAGCTAAATTTCGGCTTTAGCATTGAAATGGTTTTAAGATTTTTCTGTTCATCTGCGGCAACCGTACTGGAAGTGGATTTCTTCTAGCCTCCATTTTCCTCAATGCAACTGCATCTATTTCACCTTGGTTTTCACTTCAGATATGGGTATCATGTAGGGAGGATGTTGAATCTCAGAAAGTCCCAATGACATCTGATTGTAATGCATCTAAACCCAATATTACATTGGTAAAGCAGATAAGAATAATAAGAGCCGGCCTTTACAAGGGGACAAAGCTACCAAACAAATATAAGAGGTTGAATACAAACTTGATTGAACCAAAAAAATATACAATCCTTGGTCCTTCCTTGTGACTCTCTTTCATTTGTCTTCATTTATTTCCTTAATACAAAACCATATCTACAGCTATATATATATGTACATATATGTGCATCCCCCATCCCAGACTCTCTCTCTCTCTCTCTCTCTCTCTCTCTCTCTCATGGCTTTCTGGTTCTTCTTGGAAGCCCTATCTTTATTCATCTTTCTCTTGTGCTCTAAATGTTGGTCTGAGCTGATAACAGCCCTCCCAGGACAACCTGCCAATGTTTATTTTGAGCAGTACTCTGGTTACATTGTAACAGACGCTCAATATGGCCGAGCACTTTTCTATTACTTTGTTGAAGCCGAATCACCCGACCCACTTTCACGTCCAGTAACCTTGTGGCTCAATGGAGGTTAACTATAGAATTAAGTTTTTTTCTCCCCCACCACCACCCCACACCACCCCCCCCCCCCCCCCCCCCCCCCCCCCCCCCCCCGGGCGGCGGGCCACCCTTTTTTTTTTTTTTTTTTTCACTTTCATTACATTGATTACGTCCTTTTGATATTTGATATTTATGGCTGTACCTTTTCTTGGTATTTTACAAACGCATACACTAGGCCCCGGTTGTTCTTCCCTTATTGGTGCATTCATGGAACATGGGCCATTTCAACCAGGAGAGGATGGAGTCCTGGTCAAGAATCCATATTCTTGGAATTTAGGTGAAAATATTCTATCATTCCATCTAATGGAGAAACTATCAGTAGAGTTGATGATGACATTCATTTAATTTTGGAACACTGGACAGAATCTAACATGTTATACGTTGAAACACCTGTTGGGGTTGGGTTTTCCTACACAAACACAAGCTCAAATTACTTTTCGAACGACACTATGACCGGTATGCACTCTGTGAATCCATGTTTTGTTGAATAGATGTTTTTCAAACATTGACTGTTTGAGTTGTTCCAGCTGCAGATAATTTGAGATTTATTCTCAATTGGTTGGAAGAATTCCCCCACTACAAAGATTCAGATTTCTTTTTAACCGGCGAAAGCTATGCAGGTAACTAACAAAGTGGATTGGTATTATTCAATTCGATATGCTCAAATCAGGGTTTTTTTTTTTTTTTTTTGGTTTAATTATAAATATTGTTGTTACTATCTAAATTATAGTATTGCGCGCTTTTAGCTGGCATAATAACTATTCAGTGTCAATGAATTTGAAAAATATATGTTTTCCTTTTAGGCCATTACATTCCACAGCTTGCAGCCTTATTACTCGAGTACAACAAGCAGCCTGACACTAGACCCATCAATCTCAAAGCCATTGCTGTAATCCCTTATCAGAGACAATCACTTTTCTTATATTCCTGTAATCTTTTAGAAGATTAATTTTGTCTCTTCTTCATTTGTAGATTGGAAATCCGCTTTTAGACATAGACATTAGCGTACTCGCTGGTGATTTCTTGTGGTCACATGGCGCAATATCGGATGACACATTGATGTTGGAGAAGACGGTCTGTAATGACTCAAAGTATCTAAGAGAGGAAGTTCACGACCAATTGTCACAGGAATGCAATGATACATTTAACAGAGTTTTCAATGAAATGGGTGCTGATGTTGCCAATGATGACCTCTTGTTGCCCATTTGTGTATCATCGAACCTTGTTCAGCAGTTTAAACCCAGGGGGATACATGGGAAGATACATGCAGTGGTACGCATTGTGCCTAATAGTTCGAATTCTCCTCTTTTTATGATATCTAGATTTTTTATGTCTATTATATTGTGTTAAAAAAAAGAAAAAAAAAAGAAGAAAAGGCCCAACCCATAGTTCCTCCTTTCAAAAATCAGCACTAGAGAATAATAGTACAAGAAGTCAAAATTGTTGTGCGATTTTGCCCCGTGCTGAATTTTGACTAGAGGACTCTTGGTAAGTTAGTTCACTGATTAATGTGGGTGGGTTAAACTATCTCTAATTGGGTCTGCCTGACCAAAAGCAGTTTGCCAGGAGGGGAAGCATAGGTGATCCATGCATTGGGGAACGGATATTTACCTATCTTAATAGGCCCGACGTTCAAAAAGCCCTTCATGCCAACACAACTAATCTTCCTCACCAATGGAGTTTTTGTCAAGGGTCTCTCTCTCTCTCTCTCTCTCTCTGTGGTATGGTTCTCCCCAGAACAATAATGCTAACAGAACATGAATGTTGCAGGCCTCTTAAATATCAAGACGATAACATCGAGATGAACCTCATACCCCTTGTTGCAGACTTTCTCAGACAGGGCATTCCCGTTTTTCTTTACAAGTTATTAAAACTGCCACCTTTAGCCTCCTATGCTTGATTTCTTTACTAAGGAATTTACATGTTTAATGAAGTTTGTGAGTGGTTTTGTGATCATATATAGTGGTGACCAAGATTCAATAATCCCTCTCACTCAAACAAGGATAATCACGAATAATTTGGCTAAGGATGTGGAGCTGATTCCCTTCACAACATATGCCCCATGGTATGACAAGAAGCAGGTATGCACGCCTCTGATTCTTACTATTCCACACATTCCACAATAATTTTTTCTCTTTTCTTTCCCCCTTTTTTAGGATGGGCAATTGTCTAATTATTTGGTGTCAATTGGTTAGCATGAAGGTGGGTTTTGAACCCCAGCCTCGGGTAAAACGTCGAGGCAGAAAATCAGCAACTTTTTGCATCCTTGCAGATGAATGAGGATCAGTCTTCAGGATCAGTAGGAACAGTGGCTTTAGTGCCTAGTCTTGGGGCATCTTCACTCTTCCTTAGTATTAGCACTATGTTTACACTGAATAGTCTAGTCGTCCAGATATTGTCATGTTGCCACGAGGCCTCTGTCATGATACCAATATGTGGTGCCACTAGCAGGAATTTGGATCCATGGGCTTATCAGGGATTAACCATTAATGAACCACTCTAACAAAAGAATATCCATGGGTCTGCACTCTGATTTCAATATGCACCATGCCTCCCTGCACTAGTTTGCTCATCGACAGCCAAACCCACAAGATCATGGGTTTGATGAAAACACTATTTTTGTGGGTTTACTGAATAAAAATGTATTATACAATTGCTATGTAGTTAGAAGGATGAAGACAAGTGCCACTCTTACGAAGATAAAAGAAATCAGGTGTGAGAGAATATGAGGTCCACATTTGGGGCTTTTTTTTTTTGGGGGAGAGGGGGGGGTGGGAGGGATAAATAAAATTCATTAAAAAGAAAATTGCTTACATATGAAAATAACAAAACCTCAATAGTCCTCTAAGATTACATCCCATAACTTTCTTGGAAATCTATTTCCCTAATCTATGTTGCAGGTTGGAGGATGGTCTCAATCATTTGGTGGGCTAACTGAGGGGAAGAATGTAACATATCTGACATATGCCACAGTTAGGGGTGCGGCCCATGAGGTCCCGTTCACATCACCTTCTCAAGCCCTCACCTTGTTCCGATCCTTTATAAATGGGTCTGCTCTTCCTAGGCCCAATGATTAATTTATGTCGAACATTAAAGTGCTGTCTGTGCAAAGTTTAAGCTCATATAACGTCAATAAATGTGTGGTTTTCTCATTATTTAAATTATTATTGCATTTTTTTCCTTTTTTATTTTTTATTTTTTAAAAAAATGATTAATCTACTACTGCTTGCGATACCCAACAAAAGCCTTTAACCCTCAGATAAAAAATATGAAGAAAAGCCTGGGCTGCTAATTCTTGGCTGAGGCTTCATGTAAACATCATGCTTCCTCACTTATGACAGTGGCAACTTACTACTTAAATATTCATTTTGCCATATTAACTACCTCTGACGACTGATGTTGAAAAACAGAACTCCCATTTTGGCAAGGTCAGTAGGTGGCTCATGAGTAACAGGCTTGGCTCCCTTTTTTTTTTTTTTTTTTTTAACAGTTCTTATAAAAAGGGCAATTACAGATTGGTCGGGCTAGGGGTATTATAGTTAGTACTCATTCTTAGTTAAGTTAGCAGTCATTTATTAAGAAGTTAATAGTAATTTGTATTAAACTGTAATTGTCTTCCTGTAACCCAACCAATCTAAATTCCCCCTTTATAAAAACTTCTTATATTTATATATAAAATATTTGAAACCCAAATCTTAAATTCAAATAATCAATTCAATGCCTAATCTAAACCATTGACCTTGTTCAATAAAATAAACACAACTTGGCCCAAAAGTCTTATGGTAGCAAGACTAAAAATATTCAAGGTCTTTATAACTCTAGGCATGTGCACCACTGTACCCCCTTGACCATCTCCTCCCTCCCTCCCAAGTCCCACCCTACATTTCGATTTTTCTTCACTGGAAAATAGTGCACACTAAGCATGTAAGACAATTATCCAGGATTGGCACAGTAAGGATGTGGGTGGAGCAAATTTTTCCTCTTCAACCCAAATATGCAACATTCGTTTCCCCTCTTTGATTTTTTTGATCAACGTATAATATTAGTTGTAATTTTGGCATTTTAAAGAAAATGGTGAGGGGAAGACACCGAAGGCCTCCCAGCCATATAGATTTTCTAATTTTATCTCAATTCCCTGTAATCCTATTGCATCAGTACCAAAACAAGGATTGAATAACCCACCGTAAAATAAGCCTCACTTAAAAAAGATAAAAATAAAAAATAAATAAAGGAATAACCCACCAACCACTGAGGGTGGTAGCCTAGTGGTGAAGGCTTTGGCTTTTGGTAGTCGCGGGTTCGAGACGTGGCGGCGCCCCTTTTGAACCTCCTTCTATTCTGGCCAACTGTGTACCCACTAGATCTTTGGTGGTGCTGAGGTGATAGGTTCGCTTTTTGGGCAATAAGCTATGACTCAAACCAGATATTCTTCAACGGATAGAGGAGGGTGAATTGCTATCGTTGGTCGCCCCCTCTACCCTTTTGCTTATAAAAAAAAAAAAAACACCCACCCTAATGTAAGCCTCACTTATTTGATAAACTCCATTAAATTCATCTTGATTTAATATATTTAAAAAATCAACCGCAGAATCTGTGGAAAATGTCTCAAAAAGGGGACGCAATTAATCTACCCGCCTCTTTCCAAACTTGAATCTCTCTCCCGTAGAAATAATTGTTACATTTCTCAATTATTTATTGAACCTTTCATAAAATTTTCAATATCCTACACCCCACCCCCATTTTTTTTTTTTTTTTTTTTTTTCGGTGGTGTCTCAATGGTGAGGCTGCTACTCTATTTGTCATCCATTGACCAATTTCCCTACAAAATTTTCAAACTGAACCAAGGCTTCCTTTCTTTATTTTTATTTTTATTTTTATTGAAATAATAAGATTTCTCTTCCAACGACTTCATATTTTATTGATTAAGACCCATTAATTATGCTTCTTGATGCCTATTTTTCGCTGAATTCAACTGGTTTTGTTAGGTCCCCTTAAGATATAGGGTATAGTCAATTTTGACTACTTATTCAAATGTAATTGTATCACACAAGGAGGAAGCAGCTGGAATCGTTAAGACTTTGTGGCCCCTAAGCATTTTTTTTTTCTTTTCTTTTTCCATGCCAGCAGGGTATCTGGAACCTTCAACCCGATTGCCCTTTTGGAACATGGATAGGATTCCTATTCATTTTGTGTTAACACAAGATAAACCCGGTTGGTGACTAGTTCCAAAAACTAGTGATAAGCAAAACCCAAAAACTTCTGCTTCTTGAAGTAAAACTGTGTAAGTTATAGAAACTATTGATTTCTAAGTTAAGACAGGTTACCCCTCTAAGCCAATTATATGCATGAAAGTTTAAACCCGAGACCAAGTGGTGTTCTTTATTGATCTTCTAGCTAATGATTTTTAAGTCATTTCAGGGTTAATGGCACCTTAATTACAACAGCTCGCCACCCAATGACATTATCATCTAATATAATATGGCTTATGATTCAAAAGAGAAATGCAACCTTTTTTTTATAATAATGGGGAGTGGCAAATGTGATCACAATATTAATTAATTTCAATTCAACTCAATCTTAGAGGGTAAACGCTCCTTGGGTAACCGAGATCGCCACTTATATTATAAAAATACCCACCCTTAGGGTCATGTAGTAATTAAATCTTAATTTGAGATATGTTTATAAAAGATTTTTTTTATAATGTAATAATTAATTGAACCGCTAATCAAGAAATTAATTAAACTAATACCAGGGTTGGACTCAGTTCCTTTTAATCTAATAGTTAAATCTTTAGAAGATGTATTTTTTTACTTTAAATATTAACTTAACAATACTTAAATAGAAGAGATTAGTTGACTGTGGATCGAAACCAATGATAGGTAGGAAGTCCATGGAACTCAGCTCCCCCACGACACATCTGAGGTTGTAAGACATGAATCTTAATCTTCCAAAACAATTTGAGAGTAATTAACAAAGGTTTAAAAAAAATAAATCAAAAGTACGTACAGGTTACATTTGCAAACATGTTAAAAAAAATGTTTTCGATGAAATAAACCTAGTCCAAGGATAGTACCTCTATATAATTAATGCATGTAACATGACAAAATTAATTTGACTTTTCTAAGAGATAACTTACGGATAAGAGAACAGTGGTATTTGTGATTCACTTCTAATTTCTAGCAATCTACTTTCATGTATATATTATAAAATAAAATAAAAAAATGTATATATTCATAGATTTCTATTGATGTGATTTTTTTTTTCTCCCCCAAGCATGAAATGTTAAGAAGAGTAACTAGAGGGGCTTTCTTACTTAGGTGCGACAACATGGTTACACTCCACTTGTTGAAAACCAATGACAGGAAAGACCTAAATTGGTTGCAAAGAAGCACACGATTAGACCAATTAAGTCATAACCTCACCCAACCTTACCAAATGCACTCATGAATGCCGAGCCGGTGGTGTGGCAATAATCCCAAGTGTTGCATGCCTATTTCAAACTTCAACGTAACCACAAGACCTATTACCCATCAAACCACTTGGTAATAACTAGGTAAACTGAGTGCCACCAGACCTCCACCCCTGTGGTCCATGCTTGATGTGATATGATTAATAGCTAACTATAACTATTGTATATAGATGTCTTATGTCTTAGATGATAGAACTTAATTTGTGACATTAAGCCATAAACCATTACAGGATGGTAAACAGGCCAAGCAGGTCAATGGCATGGGCAGCCCTCTCTATACCCCTTGTGTTTTGACTTTTAACAAACGTTTTGACCAGTATCCTGCAATTGACAGAGGGTGCACCATTGCCCGACCCACAAAACCCACGGAGCCACCGGCCACCGGCCACTAGCCACCGTGGCAAAGAGGTCACCCACTGATCCTTTGACTAGTAGCCATGTGACACCGTCTCATGTACGAAGCTTCAAAGATAGTACTCTCCCTCTCTCTCCATGTCTAAATCTCAAATGATGTGTATTAAACGTTGAAGTTGAAATCTTCTTTTATCTAAAAAAAAAAAAAAAGAAAAAAACTTCTTGTTGACATTTTTGTGCGTGTGAGAGAGCGTAATGGACGATAGTTGTGCACTAGATTTGAATTTGTTTAAACCAAGTCAGAATACATTAGGTACTTTTATAAGAAGAGAGGAAATGCTGCGAAGGATGGCAAAGGTAGAAAAAAGTTGAAAGAGCGAAAAAGAGACCTTGTAAGCAATAATGGAGGCCAAGGCAGGATCGAAGATACCTTGCTCTGCAGGTGGTGCAATTAAAGAAGAGAAGAGGGTCGAATCCATTGGCCATGAAGAGGGTTGTAGAAAGACCGACGACGTAAGTTTCTTCCTCTCTCCCTTCTTTGTCAAATACTTCTCATCATGATCGATCATCTTGAAAGAAATTCCAGTTTTTTGTTTTTTTTTTTTTTTTTTGAGCCATCTTTTGTGATTCACCTTCCAAAGATGTATTGATCTTTACCCACTTTTGGTTAGCTTAGCTGGTAAGGACAAACTTGTGATTACATGATTAGGTGCATGATCATAGGTTCAATTTCCCACTAGGACAGTCAAGATTTATGTAGGGTTCGTGGCAGTAAGTTGCTGTGCTAATCTCTTCGGATTATAAGTTCCATATATAGGTGGATCCAAAGGGCCTATATACTGTGGGATGGTTCTCACTATCAAAAAAACAAAAAAAAAAAAAAAAAATTGAAAGAAGAAGAAGAAGAAGAAGAAGAAAGAAGATGTATTGATCCTTGTTTTCTTATGAGTCTAGTAACTGGGTTTTAATGCATAACCCAATAATTAATATGATGTTTTAGAACTTTGGTTATGCGAATTGTCTTTTCATTGATGAAGGTGAGGATGTCTCAGTTTCGATTCCTATTACGCACTGAATTTTTTAGCATCTTAGTAGAATATTAATATACGTACTGAATTTTTTAGCATCTTAGTAGAATATATATTAATTAATGACTAAAATTTTCTTGGATGCATTATGCTGTGTTGTATATAGGATGGAATGGGAGGACAATTCCACAAGGAAAATAATTTGAAGCCATCGTCACCAAACAATAAGGATTTATGCATTGACAAAGAGGTAATTAACTAGCTAAACTTATAGTTCAATTTTTTTAAAGCTAACTTCTACTCTTATTTCTGTGGTCATCGTCCATTGGTCATCTCTCTCTCTCTCTCTCTCTCTCTCTCAAGTGTTGTTGTTTCTAGAATATATATGACTTTTATTATAGATGTCATAAGAATTATTTAATTGCAATTAACAGTTTAAGGACATATTATGTACAAATGGTGTCATATTTGACAAGGAAAATAAATTTTGCAAATAATCAAACTCTCAAAATAGCCATCCATCCAATACGCCTTCTTTTTAGTATTGTCGTTTAAAACTTATAGTAAATTAGTAATTGACCTAGCCATTTGATGCTTTGATCAATGCATCTTTTTTACTTTTTTTTTTTTTTTTTAAATTATTTTTCTTTCTTTTCTTTTTATTTTATTTATTTATTTGCACTGAACTTGCCAACAAAAATGTTGACTTTTTTTTCTTTTTTTCTTTTTTTGGACTGAAAGATGATGTCTAATCCAAGAAGGGTTGGATCTGTGTGCTCATTAATTTCTTCTAGACCATAGATTGCATGCCCTTGAATTCAGTTTTTTTCTTCAATTTTTCTTTTTTTCTTTTGGGTGTATCATGCCATTGAATTCACTATTAAACTATAGAGTATAGTGTATGAAGTCTGATACGACTTTATATACCTATTTGGCCTTTCACTTAATAGTTTAGACTATTGGGTTGGAAATTTAACATGGATCTATCTTTTCTAACTTCAACTCTCAATTTTTTTTACTCCCACCGTCCCACAAAAATAGGTCAGGTTTGACAAATCACGGAGTTTAACAAAGGGTCATCGTTGCATTGACTTATATTAATTAAACTTCATCTTTTCAAAAATACCCTCAATTTTTTTGTATTGGGTTTTGTGTTAAAAGTTATCATTGAAATAACAAATAATATTGTAGGAAACTTATAAAAATAATGATTTGACTTTTCAAAGTAGACAAACATTTTGGGACAAAAAAAGTTGCAAATATGGCCTATCTTAATGTGACGGAGGGAGTAATTTTTTCCTTTGCAAGTGAAGTATTTACAAAACTTATAATCCTTCATTCTTTGCATTGTTCTTAACGAGAGAAGTATGGGGATGGGAAGAACATTAAGGCCGGAGGTGGTTTAATTCAAAGTAACTAATAAGAAGATAAATATTGGCTTATGATATATCTAACTAAGAGTTTGGTCTAGATTGAGAGGAAAGGAGAACAGCTCTTCATATCTATAATTAATTCTTCCAAACAATTAGGACACGAAGGCTTTGATTCCAGAGTTCGAGTATGAAACTGCTGTTAACAAAACCTGGATGGATTTGAGATCTATTAGTAGTTTGATTCACACTATGTTTTGTTGATATAGGAGGATGAACTTGAATCTGCCAAAGTCGAAATGGGCAAGGTAAGAGAAGAAAACGAAAGATTAAAGATGATGTTGAAGCAAATCCAGAACGATTACAAGTCTCTCCAGATGCGCTTCTTGGACATCTTTCAACAAGAAGCTTCTCCCAAGAAATCCAAAGATTCTGCCCCTTCCCATGAAGATGAGGAAGAAAAAGAACTTGTATCTCTTTGCCTTGGAAGAAGTCCAAGTGAACCAAAAAAAGATGAGAATACTGGCAACTCTGGCAAAGCTAGAGAAGAGCCATTGAAAGAAGACCTTACTCTTGGATTGGACTGCAAATTTCAAGATTCTTCCAAGCCGGAGCCCATGGAACTTGTGTCGGATCCTAGCCATGAGAATAGCTTTGAAGAACCAAAGGATGAGGAAGCAGGAGAAACATGGCCACCCAGTAAAGTTTTAAAGATGACGAGAAAGGGAGACGATGAGGTTTCACAGCAAACCCATGTCAAGAGGGCTAGAGTTTCAGTGAGAGCTAGATGTAATACCCCTACGGTACGCTAGTGTTTATTCCATATAAATCTTTCATCCATCATTCAAAGTAATCTAAGATGCACCTGATGAAAGCTTGCAGGGTGCAGTTTTGGAAAAATTGTTTTTACTTCTACAAAAGTTCAGTCCAACATGCTGTGTCTAATAAATAAAGATAAGCAAACTAATATTGCTTTTTCCACAGATGAATGATGGATGCCAATGGAGGAAATATGGACAGAAAATTGCAAAAGGAAATCCATGCCCACGAGCATACTATCGTTGCACAGTTGCAGCAGCATGCCCAGTACGAAAACAGGTATAGTTTCGTTGACAAAGATTCATGTCTGTTTTCAATGTCGAGATAATTCTTAGGCCTTGGTGGAGATGTTTTTGGTGTTTCTTTTCATTAGCACCAGAAAGGTTACTAATATAGAAAAGATTAATCCCAGGTGCAAAGATGTGTTGAGGACATGTCCATCTTGATCACCACCTACGAAGGAACACACAATCACCCACTTCCAATTTCAGCCACAGCCCTGGCTTCAACCACCTCTGCTGCTGCTTCCATGCTAATGTCCGGCTCTTCAACTTCTCAACCAAGTGCTGGTTTCTCATCTACCAAATCTGTTGCTACCACTGACCTCAATGGATTAAACTTCAACCTCCTTGATAGTTCAAAACAAGGACAGTTCTACATAACAAACTCTTCCACCCCTGCATTCCCAACAATCACCTTAGACCTCACATCTCCATCCTCTTCATCCACTCTTTTTAATAGGCTATCTTCAAGCTTCCCTTCAACCACAAGATTACCTTCAACAAGTCTCAACTTTTCTTCCTCAGAATCCAACATTCTCCCTACAGTTTGGGGCAATGGTTACCTCAGTCATGGTACACTCCCATATAGTAAAACTCACACTGGGTCTTTAGATCTTGGAAGACCATCCCAAGAAAATCCATATCAACCTTACATTGAAAAGAACAAAGTTAATCCTCAACAGTACTTAACAGAAACCTTAACCAAGGTGATCACATCGGACCCAAGTTTCCAATCGGTTATAGCAGCTGCAATTTCCTCTATGGTTGGTGGCGGTGGGATGAAAACAAACCCAGGTGGAGGGGAGAGTTCTTCCCAGAATTTGAAGTGGAGTGAGCCCATTCCAGCCATTTCTCTGAATCCAGTGATCAACAATGTGAAAGGATGTGCATCAAGCTACTTGGATCAAACATCGTCTTCAAATTCTCAGACGGGAAGCTTGATGCTTCTTCCCCAACCTCCATTACCGTTCTCTATTTCTAAGAGCACTTCTGCATCTGCTGCTGATAAAAGGGATCAGATCAATTGACGGGTTTTCAACATCTGACAGTCAGAATATATGATACTGAATTTTGCTTGGTAACTTATGATAATGACGGAGATGAAGTGTTTAATTTTTCCATTTTTGTGAGAAAATTTGTGTAATATTAATACAGAGAGTTAATATGGGATCGGCCGACAAAGTCATCATATCATCATCATCATGGAACTCATGATCATGGAAAACATAATTGATCAGAGAGTGTCTAATGATCCTACTCCTTTGTTTCCAGAATATAATAGCAGTGTTTCCGCAGAAGTGTAAATTAACAATGAAGTCAGAGTTTCTACTTGAATAAATTTTCCATGCAATACAAACCACCAAGTTGTTGAACCCCCACAACGTTTTCTTTACTATAATTTATATTTAACCATTTCTTTGATAACGTTTTAAGAACTGTATAAAATATTTTTATTGAGGATCAGATGTTTTCAACGGGAGGCTGGTTTAAGTACTCTTGAAAACCAAATCAAACCAAACCAAACCAACCCAATGTATTAAATACTTTTATTTGATCAGGTCAGATGTTTTCAACTGCAGACTGGATTTAGTACTCTTCAAACCAAACCAACCCAAACCCTTGTCTGATCCATGGAGACCCTTACCTGGTGACCCATTGGGCACTAAGGCCATGTTTGTTTGGTGGGAATAGAATAGAATCCTATTCCAATTCATTCCAAACAACATGCTTAGATGAGCTAATTAAATGGGAATAGAATCAAACAATAGTAGTGAATTATAATGATATTTATTCCGTAATGCTTATTTCAATCTCATTTCATTCCAGACTTTTTTTAACATGGAATCAAATTCCACTCACATTCATTCCATTCCAACCAAACAAACATGGCCTAGGGTTTCAGATTGTATCCCACCAAGTTGCAGTTCATCATTTCAAGTTTTCAACATTTAGCAAGTGTCAGTTTAGTTGGCAATTTATCTTACTAAACATTTAAGCAACAATTAGCTCAATTGGCAACTTATTTCCTAATTTAAAATTTCAATTTCACATAAAATTGAAGCATTCATTGCTTGCCAGGATGATTATTGCCGGAGGATTTTAGGGAACACAAATAAAAGGATTGCATGTGTAAAGATTAACAAAGCTTTTTGCAATAAATAAAAAATCCCTTTTTCTCCTTTCAATTCTCCCCAAAAATTTCCAGAACATGGTGGCATTACCCGCTTCCAAATAAGTTAATATTACAAAGAAAATACACTAATGAAATAACCTAACCTGCATCCCTTTTATCCCTCATTTGTCTATCAATTCTCACCAAATAATTTCAAAATGAATGTTGGAGACATGTGTCTGATTATTTGAGACTCCTCTATAAATTTAACCTTCAGCAGCCCTGAAAAACCTCATGCAGCCTATCGATGGAGCCAACATGTTTCATTCACTTCCATCCTTTGCTTTTACAACAGATCGCACTTCCAAGTAATGTCCCTACCATAACAGTTTGCAAGATACTCTTTATCGTAGCTGAGGTCCTAAAAACAAGCAAAGGGAAGCCAGCAGTTGAGTGACAATTCAAGAGTGGGTTCATGTATGATGCTAGCAGCCTTGCAATACATGAGATAAGCGAAACTATTAGACATTACAATCTTAACACAGATGAACACTTTAGTTTATTATGGATCAAGTAGAAATAAAGAAAGCTTTCTGATTAGAATAAACCGTTTTTTTTCCTCTATCATCTATGAATTCCCACCAAATAACTCCAAGACTATGATTACCTTAACGGCATCCTAACAATTTGAATATTATGAAGCAAACGCGTGTTTTATAAGGGGAAGAGATCATTACAGGTAATATGGTTTTGATTCTTTGCGATATCTTCCCCTACGAAACCTTCAATAGCTCATGAAAAGCCTCCTGAGGTATATCAACAGACCCAACACGCTTCATTCGCTTCTTCCCTTCCTTTTGTTTCTCCAACAGCTTCCTCTTCCGGGTAACATCCCCACCATAACACTTTGCAAGAACATTCTTTCTCATAGCCGAAATCCTAAACACAAGCAAAGAGATGTTTAACTGAACAGCGGCAATCAAAGAGTGATTATGTTCATATGATCCATGCAACCTAGCAATTAAAACATCTTCAATTACTAGTGCCAAATGAAACCCAGAAGAATTTTATACTTAGAATAGGAAAAATCTGCTTCGCGTTAAATAATCACAAATCACATTAGAAATCATTAAATCCCAATGCAAGTGAATGAACTAGTTACTTTCAATTATACACACAACCAAGGACTTAAATATCGATATTGATGGATATATCGAGGGTCCAAAAGCACATATATATCTGATATATCGATGGATATATTGAAAATTTCGATATGGATTTAAAGATACGACGGATATTGTTAGTTAAACAAGTATATTTTCATTGAAAAACTAAGAAACAATGATTTAGACTCTAAATAACAGTTTAGAATTAAAATATTGCTATTTAAATGTGTATGAGACTAGTATGTATTTTGTAAGGTATAAAAAGTGTGCTACGCCAAGCAAAAGAACATATATTTTAAAAGAGTAAATGAAAGATGTTACTTCATAACACTAATTTAAGCCATTAATATAATTGGAATATTCATATAAATTAATATTTAAAGAGTAAGAGGTGATAATTTTGACACGATAACAAGAAAATGAATATTTCGATATAGTCGATATATCATCAATATATTTGATATATCGGCGATGCTATGTGAATAAAAAGAAAATATTATGGATATATCGAGATATATCGAGATATATCGAGATTTTATCAATAATATCGAAAATATCGACAATATCTTAAGGATATTTTGCGAAAAAGATATGTCAGTTAGATATCGTATTGAGGGGTACTGATATATGGATATATCATGGATATATTGAAGATATCGTAGATATTTTAGTCCATGTACACAACCACCAATTGAATATTAAATTTTAACCCAGAATTTTACTACAGGTAAGAGAAAAAATAAGTTTTTCAGTCAATGTCTCAGCTGCATAAACCCAACCACTTGGTGCTAATTCTGCTGATATGAGTCAACAGCACAACCTATTGAAGATGCTAAAGACCTGCCAAGTGGCCACACTATAGCAAGAATGAGCAATCTCTGATTTGAGGCAACAGAGAGAATGAGCAAAGCAAACACTCCATAACACACAAAACCAAATACCAACAATGGACATGATAACCTCCTAAAACCGAGAGATGAAACAAAATGACTTACGTCTCCCTTGCAATAACCTTCGATCCAATAGCAGCTTGTATTGTTATCTCGAACATTTGCCTATTCAAAAAGATCGTTTAAGGCTGTTAAGTTTCTAAACCAATAGCCTAAGTTATTAAGTGGAAGGCCCAAACAGGAATATGAAAACATAACAAATTTAATAGCTATACAATGTCGGATGTGGAACTTCCCAACACTCCCCCTCACATGCAGGCCTTGCACAACACAGACCGACTTGTCACATGGATGACAACAATGGGTTTGTGACTGGAAAATGGCACAAGAAACGACAACAATGGACTCTGATACTATGTTAAGCTTCCAACCCAAAAGCCTAAGCTATTAAGTGAAGAGCCCAAACAGGTATATGAAGCCACATCAAACTTAATAATCATACGATGTGGGATGTGGGACGTGGGATTTCCCAACAAAGGCTATTACTGAGAGAAGAAAAAATAAAATAAAAGATATTAACAATCAACTCTGAAACCTTAGACCTGTCTATAAATTTCTTCAGCTTCTCCACCAGTTCACGACCAACACGTTGCGCCTTCAAATTATGAACAATGGTTGCCATTGCATCAACTGGTTGTCCATTCAAGAGTATATCAAGTTTCACTAAATCAGAGGCTTGATATCTGTTGATCACAAACATCGAGAAACAATTACACAAAAAATATAATCACCCTTCAATTTACCGTAAACCTTCAAGACGCATAGAAATAGGGAGAAATATGACAATCCACGGAGAAGTATTTTTGCTATATGTTGGGCTTCAACCAAATTTCCAAGTTACAACCTGGCAGCCTCAGCTTGGCAGGATGGGAACGAAGGTCAAGGGAGCAGGGAACAAAAGGTTATTAGTTATTGGCTCACCCTTGTATCAGGCCTTGGGACGGCCTATACATGATTAGGCCATGATGGTTTTGGCAAGGTTAAGAATGAATGGTACCTATAACCAGACCCAACTGTAGCAGTACTTGACCAAAGGGCATTAACTACGTGACAGTTAAAACCCAAGGCAATACCCATCTCTCAAGGATCCCATACAAGTGATTTGGATAAATTAAAACCCCATGCAAAACCACAGAACTTATTATGGGGCACCAATTCAGGCCTCAGACCCTTGCGGTGGCCTCAGTTTGAATGTGTAAAAATCTAAGTTAGACCAAAGGGCATCAGGTATCTGGCTGCCAGAATCTAAGGCAATATGGATTTCTTTTCGATAATTTGAGATCCTTCGCACAATCACAGCACTTGTTACAGTGCACTGACTTATGTATCACAGCCTTTTGAGTGGCCACAGTTCGACAAGTAGATGTGTCTGTGAGAGAGAGAGAGAGAGACACCACACTTACTCTGCATCCTCATAATCAAACGATGCATAACCTGATGTTATACTCTTCAATTCATTATAGAAGTCAACAACAATTTCCCTCAAAGGTATGCGATACTTCATAAAGGCCCGTTGACTGCATATAGAAAAAACTCATAAAATCAATAATCCAAGTTTTGTTGAGCAAATGAAGAAAACAGGACTGTTAGAAGCATTTCATTCAACATTCCTAGACGAAAACATTGAGAGAAACCAAAGCTTCTCTAGCTATTACACATCCCATATATACTGAAGAACCAACAACGAACAAATCCTAGTTTAAAAGTGAACATCTGATAGTCAGCACCCACTGTTTTATAAAATGGAACACAAAAGAACGAAAGGTCTAAAGATCCACGTAAGATCCTTGAATAGTGGCATAGTGTGTCTTTAACTCTTTTAAGCCCTCGTATTTTGCACCATATGTTTTGTTATTTCATTCATAAACTTAACCACCTAGGATTATCGGCAAGTGATAAAAATGTCAACAGTCCTGCTTATTCCTTGAGACAATAACCCATGGAAAGGACTGATTTTGAGGATGAGGAATTAGCATACCGACTCACCTTCTTCCTTCCCCTTATTTTTCCTTTCTTAGTCTAACGGAACCCTTTTTTTTAGGAAATGTTGCAACAAATGCACACAAGTTACCTGTCAATAAATGAGTACTCCAACTGCTGCCCTCTCCGCTCAGAGCAAAGGGTAATAACAGACCCCACATACCTTCAAGTAGATAACAAACGGAGAGTGGATGAATAATGCTTTGCATGCGATAAAAAATAAAAAATAAATGGGTAAAATGTAAAGGGAGTATGAGAGCTTACTCACTAGGAATAATAATTGTAGCTATTACTGTAGGTTCCCAACAAGATGTCACTCGTTTTTTGGGATTTGAGGGCAATGCAGCAGGATTTTGGACTTGTACTTTGCTAAACAAGGAACCAACATAGATTGTTTGGTAAAGCATACGGGCACCCAGTCTTATAAAGACAATAACGCAACACATACCTCCCATCGGAATACTCAAAAATATATGGCACAGTTGGAATAGTAGATATGATATGAGCTCCATACTCCTATCATTCATCAAACAACAACAGATAACAATAAGCATTATTATTCCAAAAGTATTACGTAAAGCGAGTAGGTTGGGCTTTACATCTTTGTCAAGAAACTATGTAGCATGGGCACAAGACACAGATTCAACACGGTAACATGCTAACAGAACATGTCCCAAACAAATAGGAATCAAGACGATAAATAAATACATGTTACATAATATATGACATAACAAAAAAAAATTGAACAATTTATCTAAATTTCCATGGTTTTGGCTCATTGTAATTAGAAATCATAGGGCGTTCATAATATTTTCATCAAGAAGGTAAGGCAAGACATGGTGAATCCAATCAAACAAATACACAAATGAAATTGATTAATCATATTCATTTTAGGATCACATCCTTGAAATTGATTAATCACAGTCATCTTGGAATTCCATCCTTCGCTAGGTTCTTTACCATGGAAACATCCTTGCTTAAGTTCTTTCCTCAAGGGAAAAACCCTTGGTGCTAATTTTCAGCAGAAAATTTGTTGTAGACATAAAATCTATGTATTTTTTATTCCTGAGTATTAGATGGATCATTTTTTTTTTTTTATAAGGCAGGACTGAAAGAATCTTCGGGTAGGTATGCCGAATGGTTACATTCAAATGGTCAGGTTTGAACTAGAAGATAATCACTAGATGCATCAATAAATGCCACTTTCCTAATATTATGTTCAAGACGGTTATTTTCAATAAGTAATACTATAAATAATCCAACTATCCTTTACTTTTTTCTGTGAAAGGAAATCACAAAAGAGAGAAACATTACCTGTTCAAGTCGCTGATGAAAAACATCCATGTGAAGTAAGCCCAAGAAACCACACCTGCGGGAAGAATACTTACTAACTTATAAAGCTAATCTTAATGAAAGACAAAAGAAGCAAACTACTTAATCAAAATAATAAAAGAAACAAGTCATTTAGTGGTAAACACAACACCTGAAACCCAAACCAAGTGCTGTGCTGCTCTCTTTAGTAACAGATACACTAGCGTCATTGCATGTCAGTCTCTCTATTGCATGGTTAAGGGCCTCAAAATCAGATCCATCAGCTGGATAAAGACCAGAAAACACCATATGTTTTGCAGGCTTAAAACCTGAAATTTTATAGTATATAAAATCACACACAATAGTAACGGCATCAGGACGACGAAATACTGAATTCGCATCGCATCCAGAATAGCTGCATACTATCCAATAAAAATTCATATTGCAAAAATGAATATGAATCAGCAGGTCATGCACAATCCATTCCTTATGAGGACAAAATTAGAAAATGAAGAAACAGCTCACATATAATGGTCAAATAGTAAAAGTGGTGCCGCCATCACCTCTCATCCTTATGCTAGAGACTAATATCTGTAAGATTTACACAAGTTCTGGCAGAAGGTAACAATAAGAAGAGTAGGTTGCATATGTGAGTCTACTCTCTACTCTGCTGAAGCCAAACTAAGCCACAACCGGTTGACCAACCTTTATTCCCCTAATTCTAGAAATGCAAATATCACACCATAAAGTTAATTTCTGATTTCAACATTTTCGTGGGCAAAGGAGAATAAATGTCAGAAAATATAATTATCACTAAATCAGTTGCAGTAATAGACATTCAATAAATTCATAGCAAACACATTTTGAAGCAATACTACCAACTACCAAGCTTTCCATTGTCTTAGCTTGAAAATGCGAAGAGGCTTCAATTAAAATAATAGAAGTTGAAAGGTTGGACAGTTGAATGTTCTTTAATTTTTATTTTCAATGGATAAGAAACTCAAACCCATGACTTCATTATGGAGGTAACAGGATCAACTGATCAAGTTCACAGATTGCATTTACTAAACACCGTGATAAAGACTCAATCAACATCAACAAAGAAGAGAATAAAATACAGTATATCCCAAAAAACAGAATAGCATCCCATACGCAGATTCATCATTTATTATACTGGCAAAATGCAACATCCTTATTTTACTTGAAGAGTTCATTTGTTAGGGAAATCTGTGCTTCCAGCCTTCCAGAGGAAAACAAACTGTGCTGCATAAGTTTTAGTACTTGAGCCGATGAAGTAACTTAACCCTCACAAGTTTAGATTGCAGTTCAACTAAACTTCTATTCCTTGTACTCTTCTCTCAACTTTCTTGATAGCTGAAAGGGTTTACTGTCCCATACTTTCTATTTAGAGTAAATAAGAAACTGGTACGTGGCGCTATAACTATAGAAGTCATCTGCCATGGTTTATAATATTATATTTTATGTCGCTGATGATGCTAAAAAATCCCTAAAAAATATTTGGGATAACTTATACAATACCTGTGTGGCACACATGATGTACAATTGTTGTGTGGCACACATGATGCATGTTTTATTCATGGTCTGGTATTCTGGCAACCCACTGCCTTTGTTAACATTGTCCCAACTTCCATTTACGTCAGTGCCCTTTGCTTCAACATGTGATAAGCCAAAAATGTGTCTAAAAGGGATTGGAACCACCATAGTAAGAAGGTGAAACGGTGAAAGATGAATTCTCTAATTGTTTTGCATACAATTTACATTTTTTTAATTATACAGTAAGGTAACCACCACAAACACATCTCAGCTTCACAGATGTGAGACATACGTAAAAGTTATAATAGATAGGTGATTTAATATTTTCCTTGAATTTAAATCTCAATTTACGTAAGAGTAATGACGAGCAGCAAATACTAGCACATGAAACTGAAGAAGGTTGCAAAAACTTTCTAGTGTCTTGATACTGCATTGTCACAAAAAAAAAAAATAATAATAATAATAATAATAATAATAATGATATTAATATTAATATTAATAACTATGTGCAGTAGGGGAAGAAAGGTGATGGAAATACCTGGAAGGGGCTCTACTATGCTTCGACTATGATATAAAGTGTCTCCAACACGTGCCTCTTTGGTTGAACGCATACCACTAACAACATATCCCACTTGTCCAGTTAAGAGGACTCCAGTAGGTGTGAGTTCAGGATGCATGATCCCAACATCAAAAACTTCATAAGCTTGGCCAGTTGAGGCAGATGAAATTTTATCCCCCTTGCGCAGAGCACCATCAACAACTGCCACGTGACAAATGACTCCTTTGTAATCATCGTAATAGGAATCCAGTAACAGCATACGCAAAGGTGAACTACTATTCCCAGGAGGATGAGGTATCCGCTCAATGACGGCAGGAAGGACCTGATCAAGACCCTGCCCTGTTTTGGCAGATGTTAACAGAACATCACTTGGATCAAGATCAAACATGGATTTTAGTTGAGCTTTCACACGATCCGGATCAGCAGTAGGCTGGTCAATTTTGTTAATGACAGGTATTATTGTCAGGTTAGATTCAAAAGCAAGATAAAAATTAGCAACGGTTTGTGCCTGAACACCTTGGGCAGCATCAACAACCAAAAGGGCACCCTGGCAAGCTGCTAGGGATCTAGACACTTCATAGCTAAAATCCACATGACCAGGTGTGTCAATTAGATTTAGTAAAAAACTTGGAGGTTCATGTACATCAGTATTGTTGGGGCCATGAAAATTGTGCCTATGGAACATAGTTGCTGTCTGAGCTTTAACAGTGATTCCCCTTTCTCTCTCCACCTAAGAATCCAATTTTACCGCATGAACAAGGGAAAAGCATGGCATAAAAAATATGTACAAATTTAAGAAATAACTTCCCAAAAGGACAGTACTTTTCTAGAAGTGTGATACAAATTTAAATAAACCTATAGTTTTAAAAAGTGAGTATGGACATTATGTTGAGCCTTTAAATTCCATTATCACAAGATGAATTAGTTGCTAAAGGGATTTGATATTTCTAAAACCGGAAGCAACAAACACAAAGCCTACATTGGGTGATCAACTTTAAGTTTGATGCCAAACGTAAAAATGAGGACAAATAACAGAAACCTACAAGAGGGTAAGCTTCACAACTTTAGTAGATTGATGCAAAACTTAAACAGCACCACATTCAAAGATGCCAAAAGTTTGACGAATGGGATATTAAACCTTAAAAGTTGATATAACATCTTAGAGTCAGTTAATAGTTTCTCTTAGCAAAACATCCACCTCAATATACTATCAACGGAGTGAACTTAACTTGGTCATTAAACAATTAGACTCTACTCACTACCTTTCCTATTACCGAGGGAATTTAAAGGCTCCAGTCACTCTCATTCCTATTTTTCTGTTAATGGGTTGTCTTATAGTTCTTTATTCGTGGCTTTTGGCTGGGAAATCTGTATACCTATACCACCTCACCCACCCACCCCCCACACCCAGAAAAATAAATAACACCCACATATATGTATATATATGTCTTATATAAAATCTAAGTATCTGGGATTAACGCTTTATTGAGTTGCAGTTGAGTTGTATATAACCCAAATTCCCATCACCTGAAACAACCCCCATCAAAAGCAAAACTTCAAAGCGACATAAAACCATAACACACATATATATATATATATGATACACACAAATGTTTGTATTTATACAAAACCCAAGTGTCTGAGATTAAGGCTTCGTTGAGTTGGAGTTGCGTTGCATCTAATCCAAATTCCCTTTAGGTGAAACAACCCCATCAAAATTCATACTTCAAAGCAACACAAAAACCATAATATCTATAGATAAATAATATATATATATATATATGTAAAATTTTGTATACCTGCAATTTATCGAGGTACTGAGGCTGACCATGGCCTCTCTTGATAGTCCCGGTGAGCTCAAGAAGCCGGTCAGCGAGTGTCGACTTGCCATGATCAACGTGAGCAATAATCGAGAAGTTACGAATCCGTTCAGCAGGGTATTGGCTCAAATCTACCACGTTATTTTCTCTGCTATTTTGGCGTGAATGGGAACAAAAGGCATGGCTTGAACCAAAGTGGTGCCACTTCAATCTGATATTATACTGGTTTTTGCCTCTAAATATAGCAGAGAATGGGCCAAATGGTGACGATTTGAGGGTCTTTGAAGCTCGATTCAAAGAACCCATCTCAGGGTTTATGAGAGCTATGGAACGAAGACATGTGTGGACGATTTTATGAATTGGAGGGCACCGCGTTTCCAACACGACACCGTTTGAGGTTGGTTAGGCGCCTTCCTCCTTTTTTTTTTTTTTTTTTTTTTTTTTCTTTTTTTTTTTTCAGCAATGAGATGTTCAAAGTTCAAACTACTAATCCCCATTCCCCACAAAGGGCCACCACCCCATGAGGTCGTTTAATGCCTAAACTAATAATTCTGGTTGATAGCTGGTCAAGAGAGATTGGCTAGTTTCGAACTCGAGATGTATGAATTTACAGCTTACCCTTTTGCCACCACATAGGAGTGTGAACAAGCTAAGTAGTAGGTTGCTCAAGCTCGACTCATTAAATTAACGAGCTCAAAAGTAAAGCTTGAACTCGGCTCATTTAACTTATAAATGAGCTCATATAAGCCTTTTATCGAGTCGAGTCCGAGTACTTTAGATATGTTTTAAAATAATACTTGAGCTCAGTTCGTTTATCTTATGAACGAGCTTTATATCGAGCCAATCTCGAGTAGCTTGACTCATTTTACAGCCCCACCGCTAGGCCAACTCTCACTAGTTGCCCTTTTAATCTCTAACTAAAATGGTGTCGTTGAATTGTAAACCGTGTTGTACTAGCAAATAAAAAATGGAGTTACTTTTTTTTTTTTTTTTTTTTTTTTTTTTTAAATGGAGTTGTAAATTGTGTCATTTTGAATTGCCAATTTGGTGTCTATAGAAATAATATTTTTTTCATAAATGAAATCTTTCAATAAGTTGCTTACTATTATCGAATATCAAACGTTCTATGAGGGAATCTGCAGTTTATATATATTGTAAGTCATATTTGGATAAATATAAACAAATGGGTAAAAATTTGAACAGCTCAGAGGGTTATGGTTGGCTGGAGTTGCAACTATTTTGAAGAGTGGTGCAAAAGAGTTGAGGTCTTAAAACCCGACGGAGTTCTTTTGACAAATAGAGGAGGTGTTAATTGCAATTTGCAACAAGGCTTTTAATAGATGATATATTTTAAAACAACGACGGTCGTTTGTGAATGATATGTGTTTGCATGTGAATGTAACGTGCTTATACATATCATTCATGGATAACTGTGATCGTGCAAGACTTCTCAGACCTAACCTGTCCTCTTCAAAGTATATAATGCTATGTCCTCACACAAGTGTACATATCTTATATATGTGGTAGTAAAGCATATGGTAACTTAATAATGTAGTTACCATGAATAAGAAATTTTTTTTTTCCCATTTTAGAAGCCCTTCTCTCTTCCAAGGCAAATAATTCATCATAAAGCGCGCACAACACCCTACCCCATTGAGTTTGGATCCATCGATCCACCCCAATCTAAACCAACTACAGGACTTGAGATTCTAATCTGGAAACTCCCACCCAACAAGGAAATAAATGCTATTAGGCCACCACAAGGTCATTGGCACCATTGAGTAAAAAGTTTGGAAAGGGGCATATGAATGCAGGCTACATGATAAATTGTTTAGGGTTCATCTGGGGTTTCTAGTAAACCCTAAACCCTATACCACATCTATTTTCACATTCCTCTTTAGTCTCTACCTCTTAATTTTTATCCTCTTTGTTCTAGTTCTTTAAAAAATGTGTTCAAGTCTGAAGAAGTGGGAATAGAATTATTTTGGTGAGATTGGGTTGATTGTTGGGTCACTTTTTTTTTTTTTGGCTAAGAGATTGTTTTATCACTTTAATGTGACTGATTTAGCTGTTTAATTGTTCTCAAGTTGACTTCTAATTTATCTATTGAATTTGTAGGCTTTTGTAATGAGTTGAATCAGTTTACTGCCTGCAACCTGCTGTCAACCGTACCCAACAATCGAACTAAACCAACATAGCCATTGCCTCGGTTAGTTTGGATCGGTGATACCAGCAAATTGGTTCAATTTTGGATCAACTTGGTTGCTACTAACTTGAACCAACTTAAATCAAGTTACACCCATATACTGATTTCCATGGACCATAATTTTTTTCAATATTCTAAATGTGAATCTCTATATTTTTTAGCATGGACCATAATTTTTTTCAATATTCTAAAGTGTTGTTGTTTCTAGAATATATATATGACTTTTATTATAGATGTCATAAGAATTATTTAATTGCAATTAACGGTTTAAGGACATATTATGTACAAATGGTGTTATATTTGACAAGGAAAATAAATTTTGCAAATAATCAAACTCTCAAAATAGCCATCCATCCAATATGCCTTCTTTTTAGTATTGTCGTTTAAAACTTATAGTAAATTAGTGATTGACCTAGCCATTTGATGCTTTGATCAATGCATCTTTTTTACTTTTATTATTATTATTCTTATTTTTCTTTCTTTTCTTTAAATTTTGTTTATTTATTTGCACTGAACTTGCCAACAAAAATGTTGACTTTTTTTTTTTCTTTTGGACTGAAAGATGATGTTGACTCCAAGAAGGGTTGGATCTGTGTGCTCATTAATTTCTTCTAGACCATAGATTGCATGCCCTTGAATTCAGTTTTTTTCTTCAATTTTTCTCTTTTTCTTTTGGGTGTATCATGCCATTGAATTCACTATTAAACGATAGAGTATGGTATATGAAGTCTGATACGACTTTATATACCTATTTGGACCTTTCACTTAATAGTTTAGACTTTTAGATTGGAAAGTTAACATGGATCTATCTTTTCTAACTTTAACTCTCAATTTTTTCTAATTTTTTCCTTTGTAAGTAGAGTGTTTACAAAACTTATAATCCTTCATTCTATGCATTGTTCTTAACGAGAGAAGTATGGGGATGGGAAGAACATTAAGGCCGGAGGTGGTTCAATTCAAAGTAATTAATAAGAAGATAAATATTGGCATAAGATATATCTAAGAGTTTGGTCTAGATTGAGAGGAAAGGAGAACAGCTCTTCATATCTATAATTCTTCCAAACAATTAGGACACGAAGGCTTTGATTCCAGAGTTCGAGCATGAAACTCCAGTTAACAAAACCTGGATGGATTTAAGTTCAATTAGTCGTTTGATTCACACTATGTTTTGTTGATATAGGAGGATGAACTTGAATCTGCCGAAGTCGAAATGGGCAAGGTAAGAGAAGAAAACGAAAGATTAAAGATGATGTTGAAGCAAATCGAGAACGATTACAAGTCTCTCCAGATGCGCTTCTTGGACATCTTTCAACAAGAAGCTTCTCCCAAGAAATCCAAAGATTCTGCTCCTTCCCATGAAGATGAGGAAGAAAAAGAACTTTTATCTCTTTGCCTAGGAAGAAGTCCAAGTGAACCTAAAAAAGATGAGAATACTGGCAACTCTGGCAAAGCTAGAGAAGAGCCATTGAAAGAAGACCTTACTCTTGGATTGGACGGCAAACTTCAAGATTCTTCCAAGCCGGAGCCCATGGAACTTGTGTTGTATCCTAGCCATGAGAATAGCTTTGAAGAACCAAAGGATGAGGAAGCAGGAGAAACATGGCCATCCAGTAAAGTTTTAAAGATGACGAGAAAGGGAGACGATGAGGTTTCACAGCAAACCCATGTCAAGAGAGCTAGAGTTTCAGTGAGAGCTAGATGTGATACCCCCACGGTACGCTAGTGTTTATTCCATATAAATCTTTCATCCATCATTCAAAGTAATCTAAGATGCACCTGATGAAAGCTTGCAGGCTGCAGTTTTGGAAAAATTGTTTATACTTCTACAATAGTTCAGTCCAACATGCTGTGTCTAATAAATAAAGATTAGCAAACTATTATTGCTTTTCCACAGATGAATGATGGATGCCAATGGAGGAAATATGGACAGAAAATTGCAAAAGGAAATCCATGCCCACGAGCATACTATCGTTGCACAGTTGCAGCAGCATGCCCAGTACGAAAACAGGTATAGTTTCGTTGACAAAGATTCATATCTGTTTTCAATGTTGAGATAATTCTTAGGCCTTGGTGGAGATGTTTTTGGTGTTTCTTTTCATTAGCACCAGAAAGGTTACTAATATAGAAAAGATTAAATACAGGTGCAAAGATGTGTCGAGGACATGTCCATCTTGATCACCACCTACGAAGGAACACACAATCACCCACTACCAATTTCAGCCACAGCCATGGCTTCAACCACCTCTGCTGCTGCTTCCATGCTAATGTCCGGCTCTTCAACTTCTCAACCAAGTGCCGGTTTCTCATCTACCAAATCTGTTGCTACCACTGACCTCAATGGATTAAACTTCAGCCTCCTTGATAGTTCAAAACAAGGACAGTTCTACATAACAAACTCTTCCACCCCTGCATTCCCAACAATCACTTTAGACCTCACCACATCTCCATCCTCTTCATCCACTCTTTTTAATAGGCTATCTTCAAGCTTCCCTTCAACCACAAGATTACCTTCAACAGGTCTCAACTTTTCTTCCTCAGAATCCAACATTCTCCCTACAGTTTGGGGCAATGGTTACCTCAGTCATGGTACACTCCCATATAGTAAAACTCAAACTGGGTCTTTAGATCTTGGAAGACCATCCCAAGAAAATCCATATCAACCTTACATTGAAAAGAACAAAGTTAATCCTCAACAGTACTTAACAGAAACCTTAACCAAGGTGATCACATCGGACCCAAGTTTCCAATCGGTTATAGCAGCTGCAATTTCCCCTATGGTTGGTGGCAGTGGGATGAACACAAACCAAGGTGGAGGGCAGAGTTCTTCCCAGAATTTGAAGTGGAGTGAGCCCATTCCAGCCATTTCTCTGAATCCAGTGATCCACAATGTGAAAGGATGTGCATCAAGCTACTTGGATCAAACATCGTCTTCAAATTCTCAGATGGGAAGCTTGATGCTTCTTCCCCAACCTCCATTACCGTTCTCTATTTCTAAGAGCACTTCTGCATCTGCTGCTGATAAAAGGGATCAGATCAATTGACGGGTTTTCAACATCTGACAGTCAGGATATGTGATAATGACGGAGATAAAGTGTTTAATTTTTCCATTTTTGTGAGAAAATTTGTGTAATATTAATACAGAGAGTTAATATGGGATCGGCCAACAAAGTCATCATATCATCCTCATCATCATCATCATCATCATCATGGAACTCATGATCATGGAAAACATAATTGATCAGAGTGTCTAATGATCCTACTTCTTTGCTTCCAGAATATAATAGCAGTGTTTCCGCAGAAGTGCAAATTAACAATGAAGTCAGAGTTCTTACTTAAATAAATTTTTTTAGCATGGAATCAAATTCCACTCACACCCATTCCATTCCAACCAAACAGACATGGCCTAGGGTTTCAGATTGTATCCCACCAAGTTGCAGTTCATCATTTCAAGTTTTCAACATTTAGCAAGTGTCAGTTTAGTTGGCAATTTATCTTACTACACATTTAAGCAACAATTAGCTCAATTGGCAACTTATCTTATTTCCTAATTTAAAATTCCAATTTCACATAAAATTGAAGTATTCATTGCTTGCCAGGATGATTATTGCCGGAGGATTTTAGGGAACACAGATAAAAGAATTGCATGTGTATGAATCAAAATGTAAAGATTAACAAAGCTTTTTGAATAAAAAGATCCCTTTTTTTCCTTTCAATTCTCTCCAAAAATTTCCAAAACATGGTGGCATTACCCGCTTCCAAATAAGTTAATATTACAAAAAAAATACACTAATGAAATAACCTAACCTGCATCCCTTTTATCCCTCATTTGTCTATCAATTCTCACCAAATAATTTCAAAATGAATGTTGGAGACATATGTCTGATTATTTGAGACTCCTCTATAAATTTAACCTTCAGCAGCCCTGAAAAACCTCATGCAGCCTATCGATGGAGCCAACATGCTTCATTCACTTCCATCCTTTGCTTTTACAACTGATCGCACTTCCAAGTAATGTCCCTACCATAACAGTTTGCAAGATACTCTTACGCATAGCTGAGGTCCTAAAAACAAGCAAAGGGAAGCTAGCTGTTGAGTGACAATTCAAGAGTGGGTTCATATATGATGCAAGCAGCCTTGCAATACATGAGATAAGCGAAACCATTAGACATTACAATCTTAACACAGTGATGAACACTTTGTTTATTATGGATCAAGTAGAAATAAAGAAAGCTTTCTGATTAGAATAAACAATTTTTTTTCCTCCATCATCTATGAATTCCCACCAAATAACTCCAAGACTATGATTTCCTTAACGGCATCATAACAATTTAAATATTATGAAGGAAACACGTGTTTTATAAGGGGAAGAGATCATTACAGGTAATATGGTTGATTCTTTGCGATATCTTCCCCTACGAAACCTTCAATAGCCCATGAAAAGCCTCCTGAGGTATATCAACAGACCCAACACGCTTCATTCGCTTCTTCCCTTCCCTTTGTTTCTCCAACAGCTTCCTCTTCCGGGTAACATCCCCACCATCACACTTTGCAAGGACATTCTTTCTCATAGCCGAAATCCTAAACACAAGCAAAGAGATGTTTAACCAAACAGTGGCAATCAAAGAGTGATTATGTTCATATGATCCATGCAACCTAGCAATTAAAACATCTTCAATTACTAGCGCCAAATGAAACCCAGAAGAATTTTATACTTAGAACAGGAAAAATCTGTTTTGCGTTAAATAATCACATATCACATTAGAAATCATTAAATCCCAATGCAAGTGAGTGAACTAGTTACTTTCAATTATACACACAACCACCAATTGAATATTAAATTTTAACCCAGAATTTTACTACAGTTAAGAGAAAAAATAAGTTTTTCAGTCAATGTCTCAGCTGCATAAACCCAACCACTTGGTGCTAATTCTGCTGATATGAGTCAACAGCACAACCTACTGAAGATGCTTAAGACCTGCCAAGTGGCCACACAATAGCAAGAATGAGCAATCTCCGATTTGAGGCAACTGAGAGAATGAGCAAAGCAAGCACTCCATAACACACAAAACCAAATACCAACAATGGACATGATAACCTTCTAAAACCTAGAGATGAAACAAAATGACTTACGTCTCCCTCACAATAACCTTCGATCCAATAGCAGCTTGTATTGTTATCTCGAACATTTGCCTGTTCAAAAAGATCGTTTAAGGCTATTAAGTTTCTAAACCAATAGCCTAAGTTATTTAGTGGAGGGCCCAAACAAGAATATGAAAACATAACAAATTTAATAGCTATATGATGTGGGATGTGGGACTTCCCAACTCTCCCCCTCATGTCCAGGCCTTACACAACACGGACTGGCTTGTCACATGGACGACAACAACGGGTTCATGACTGGAAAATGGCTCAAGAACAACGACAACAACGGACTCTGATACCATGTTAAGTTTTCAACCCAATAGCCTAAGCTATTAAGTGGAGGAGCCCAAATAGGTATATGAAGCCATATCAAACTTAATAATCATACGATGTGGGATGGGGGATTTCCCAACGAAGGCTATTATTGAGAGAAGAAAAAATAAAATAAAAGATATTAACAATCAAATTTGAAACCATAGACCTGTGTATAAATTTCTTCAGCTTCTCCACCAGTTCACGACCAACACGTTGCGCCTTCAAATTATGAACAATGGTTGCCATTGCGTCAACTGGTTGTCCATTCAAGAGTATATCAAGTTTCACTAAATCAGAGGCTTGATATCTGTTGATCACAAACATCGAGAAACAATTACACAAAAAATATAATAACCCTTCAATTTACCGTAAACCTCGAAGATGCATAGAAATAAGGAGAAATATGACAATCTACAGAGAAGTACTTTTGCTCTATGTTGGGCTTCAACCAAATTTCCAAGTTACAACCTGGTAGCCTCAGCTTGGCAGGATGGGAACGAAGGTCAAGGGAGCAGGGAACAAAAGGTTATTAGCTATTGGCTCACCCTTGTATCAGGCCTTGGGATACGGCCTATACATACATGATTGGGCCATGATGGTTTTGGCAAGGTTAAGAATGAATGGTACCTATAACCAGACCCAACTGTAACAGTACTTGACCAAAGGGCATTAACTACGTGACAGTTAAAACTCAAAGCAATACCCATCTCTCAAGTATCCCATACCAGTGATTTGGATAAATTAAAACCCCATGCAAAACCACAGAACTTATTATGGGGCACCAATTCATGCCTCAGACCTTTGTGGTGGCCTCAGTTTGAATGTGTAAAAATCTAAGTTAGACCAAAGGGCACCGGGTATGTGGCTGCCAGAATCTAAGGCAATATGGATTTCTTTTCGATAATTTGAGATCCTTCGCAAAATCACAGCACTTGTTACAGTGCACTAAGTTATGTATCACAGCCTTTTGAGTGGCCCCAGTTCGACAAGTAGATGTGTCTGTGAGAGGGAGAGAGACAGAGAGAGAGAGACCACACTTACTCTGCATCCTCATAATCAAACGATGCATAACCTGATGTTATACTCTTCAATTCATTATAGAAGTCAACAACAATTTCCCTCAAAGGTATGCGATACTTCATCAAGGCCCCTTGACTGCATATAGAAAAAACTCATAAAATCAATAATCCAAGTTTTG
The DNA here is from genome assembly GCA_039720395.1 of Liquidambar formosana. Classification (NCBI taxonomy): domain Eukaryota; kingdom Viridiplantae; phylum Streptophyta; class Magnoliopsida; order Saxifragales; family Altingiaceae; genus Liquidambar; species Liquidambar formosana. The sequence goes on from CM077832.1 coordinate 5,616,988, forward strand.
TTGAGCTAATGAAGACAACAGGACGGTTAGAAGCATTTCATTCAACATTCCTAGATGAAAACATTGAGAGAAACCAAAGCTTCTCTAGCTATTACATATCCCATATATACTGAAGAACCAACAATGAACAAATCCTAGTTTAAAAGTGAACATCTGATGGTCAGCACCCACTGTTTTATATAATGGAACACAAAAGAACAAAAGGTCTGAAGATCCACGTAAGATCCTTGAATAGTGGCATAGTGCGTCTGTAAGCCCTAGTATTTTGCATCATATGTTTTGTTATTTCATTCATAAACTTAACCACCTAGGATTATCGGCAAGTGATAAAAATGTCAACAGTCCTGCTTATTCGTTGAGACAATAACCCATGGGAAGGACTGATTTGAGGATGAGGAATTAGCATACCGACTCACTTTCTTCCTTCCCCTTCTTTTTCTTTTCTTAGTCCAACGGAACCCTTTTTTTAGGAAATGTTGCAACAAACGCACACAAGTTACCTGTCAATAAATGAGTACTCCAACTGCTGCCCTCTCCGCTTAGAGCAAAGGGTAATAACAGACCCCACATACCTTCAAGTAGATAACAAACAGAGAGTGGATGAATAATGCTTTGCATGCGATAAAAAATAAAAAATAATTGGGTAAAATGTAAAGCGAGTACGAGAGCTTACTCACTAGGAATAATAATTGTAGCTATTACTGTAGGTTCCCAACAAGATGTCACTCGATTTTTGGTATTTGAGGGCAATGCAGCAGGATTTTGGACTTGTACTTTGCTAAACAAGGAACCAACATAGATTGTTTGGTAAAGCGTACGGGCACCCAGTCTTATAAAGACAATAACGCAACACATACCTCCCATCGGAATACTCAAAAATATATGGCACAGTTGGAATAGTAGATATGATATGAGCTCCATACTCCTATCATTCATCAAACAACAATGCATAACAATAAGTATTATTATTCCAAAAGTATTACGTAAAGCGAGCAGGTTAGGCTTTACATCTTTGTCAAGAAACTATGTAGCATGGGCACATGACACAGATTCAACACGGTAACATGCTAACAGAGCATGTCCCAAACAAATAGGAATCAAGACGATAAATAAATACATGTTACATAATATATGACATAACAAAAAAAAATTGATCAATTTATCTAAACTTCCATAGTTTTGGCTTATTGTAATTAGAAATCATAGGGCATTCATAATATATTCATCAAGAAGGTAAGGCAAGACATGGTGAATCCAATCAAACAAATACGCAAATGAAATTGATTAATCATATTCATTTTAGGATTACATCCTTGAAATTGATTAATCATATTCATCTTGGAATTACATCCTTCGCTGGGTTCTTCACCATGGAAACATCCTTGCTTAAGTTCTTTCCTCGAGGGAAAAACCCTTGGCGCTAATATTCAGCAGAGAATTTGTTGTAGACATAAAATCTATGTGTTTTTTATTCCTGAGTATTAGATGGATCATTTTTTATTTATATGGCAGGACTGAAAGAATCTTCGGGTAGGTATGCCGAATGATTACATTCAAATGGTCAGGTTTGAACTAGGATATAATCACTAGATGCATCAATAAATGCCACTTTCCTAATATTATGTTCAAGACGGTCATTTTCTGTGAAAGGAAATCACAAAAGAGAGAAACATTACCTGTTCAAGTCGCTGACGAAAAACATCCATGTGAAGTAAGCCTAAGAAACCACACCTGTGGGAAGAATACTTACTCCCTTATAAAGCTAATCTTAATGAAAGACAATAGAAGCAAACCCCTCAATCAAAATAATAAAAGAAACAAGTCATTTAGTGGTAAACACCACACCTGAAACCCAAACCAAGTGCTGTGCTGTTCTCTTTAGTAACAGATACACTAGCGTCATTGCATGTCAGTCTCTCTATTGCATGGTTAAGGGCCTCAAAATCAGATCCATCAGCTGGATAAAGACCAGAAAACACCATATGTTTTGCAGGCTTAAAACCTGAAATTTTATAGTATATAAAATTACACACAATAGTAAAGGCATCAGGACGACAAAATACTGTATTCGCATCGCATCCAGAATAGCTGCATACTATCCAATAAAAATTCATATTGTAAAAATGAATATGAATCAGCAGGTCATGCACAATCCATTCCTTATGAGGACAAAATTAGAAAATGAAGAAACAGCTCACATATAATGGTCAAATAGTAAAAGTGGTGCCGCCATCACCTCTCATCCTTATGCTAGAGACTAATATCTGTAAGACTCACATGAGTCCTGGAAGAGGGTAACAATAAGAAGAGTAGGTTGCATATGTGTGTCTACTCTCTACTCTGCTGAAGCCTAACTAAGTCACAACCAGTTTGACCAGCCTTTATTCCCCTAATTCTAGAAATGCAAATATCACACCATAAAGTTAATTTCTGATTTCAACATTATCGTGGGCAAAGGAGAATAAATGTCAGAAAATATAATTATCACTAAATCAGTTGCAGTAATAGACATTCAATAAATTCATTGCAAACACATTTTGAAGCAATACTACCAACTACCAAGCTTTCCATTGTCTTAGCTTGAAAGTGCGAAGAGGCTTCAATTAAAATAATAGAAGTTGAAAGGTTGGACAGTCGAATGTTCTTTAATTTTTATTTTCAATGGGTAAGAAACTCAAACCCATGACTTCATTATGGAGGTAACAGGATCAACTGATCAAGTTCACAGATTGCATTTACTAAACACCGTGATAAGGACTCAATCAACATCAACAAAGAAGAGAACAAAATACAGTATATCCCAAAAAACAGAATAGCATCCGATACGCAGATTCATCATTTATTATACTGGCAAAATGCAACATCCTTATTTTACTTGAAAAGTTCATTTGTTAGGGAAATCTGTGCTTCCAGCCTTCCAGAGGAAGACTAACTGTGCTGCATTAGTTTTAGTACTTGAGCTGATGAAGTAACTTAACCCTCACAAGTTTAGATTGCAGTTCAACTAAACTTCTATTCCTTGTAGTCTTCTCTCAACTTTCTTGATAGCTGAAAGGGTTTACTGTCCCATACTTTCTATTTAAAGTAAATAAGAAACCGGTATGTGGCGCTATAACTATAGAAGTCATCTGCCATGGTTTATAATATTATATTTTTATGTCGCTGATGATGCTCAAAACTCCCTAAAAAATAGTTGAGATAACTTATACAATTCCTGTGTGGCACATATGATGTACAATTGCTGTGTGGCACACATGATGCATGTTTTATTCATGGTCTGGTATTCTGGTAACCCATCTGCCTTTGTTAACATTGTCCCAACTTCCATTTACGTCTGTGCCCTTTGCTTCAACATGTGATAAGCTAAAAATTTGTCTAAAAGGTATTGGAACCACCATAGTAAGAAGGTGAAAGATGAATTCTCTAATTCTTTTGCATACAATTTACATTTTTTTAATTATACAGTGAGGTAACCACCACAAACACTTCTCAGCTTCACAGATGTGAGACATACGTAAAAGTTATAATAGATAGGTGATTCAATATTTTCCTTGAATTTAAATCTCAATTTACATAAGAGTAATGACGAGCAGCAAAATACTAGCACATGAAACTGAAGAAGGTTGCAAAAACTTTCTAGTGTCTTGATACTGCATTGTCACAAAAAAAAAAATAATAATAATAATAATTATTATTATTATATTAATATTAATATTAATAACTATGTGCAGTAGGGGAAGAAAGGTGATGGAAATACCTGGAAGGGGCTCTACTATGCTTCGACTATGATATAAAGTGTCTCCAACACGTGCCTCTTTGGTTGAACGCATACCACTAACAACGTATCCCACTTGTCCAGTTAAGAGGACTCGAGTAGGTGTGAGTTCAGGATGCATGATCCCAACATCAAAAACTTCATAAGCTTGGCCAGTTGAGGCAGATGAAATTTTATCCCCCTTGCGCAGAGCACCATCAACAACTGCCACGTGACAAATGACTCCTTTGTAATCATCGTAATAGGAATCCAGTAACAGCATACGCAAAGGTGAACTACTATTCCCAGGAGGATGAGGTATCCGCTCAATGACGGCAGGAAGGACCTGGTCAAGACCCTGCCCTGTTTTGGCAGATGTTAACAGAACATCACTTGGATCAAGATCAAACAAGGATTTTAGTTGAGCTTTCACACGATCCGGATCAGCAGTAGGCAGGTCAATTTTGTTAATGATAGGTATTATTGTCAGGTAAGACTCGAAAGCAAGATAAAAATTAGCAACGGTTTGTGCCTGAACACCTTGGGCAGCATCAACAACCAAAAGGGCACCCTGGCAAGCTGCTAGGGATCTAGACACTTCATAGCTAAAATCCACATGACCAGGTGTGTCAATTAGATTTAGTAAAAAATTTGGAGGTTCATGTACATCCGTATTGTTGGGGCCATGAAAATTGTGCCTATGGAACATAGTTGCTGTCTGAGCTTTAACAGTGATTCCCCTTTCTCTCTCCACCTAAGTATCCAAATTTTACCGCATGAACAAGGGAAAATCATGGCATAAAAAAATATGTACAAATTTAAGAAATAATAATAACTTCCCTAAAGGATAATACTTTTCTAGAAGTGTGATACAAAATTTAAATAAACCTATAGTTTTAAAAAGTGAATATAGACATTATGTTGAGCCTTTAAATTCCATTATCTTAAGATGAATTAGTTGCTAAAGGGATTTGATATTTCTAAAACCGGAAGCAATAAACACAAAGCCTACATTGGGTGATCAACTTTAAGTTTGATGCCAAACGTAAAAATGAGGACAAATAACAGAAACCTACAAGAGGGTAAGCTTCACAACTTTAGTAGATTGATGCAAAACTTAAACAGCACCACATTCAAAGATGCCAAAAGTTTGACGAATGGGATATTAAACCTTAAAAGTTGATATAACATCTTAGAGTCAGTTAATAGTTTCTCTTAGCAAAACATCCACCTCAATATACTATCAACAGAGTGAACTTAACTTGGTCATTAAACAATTAGACTCCAGTCACTACCTTTCCTATTACCGAGGGAATTTAAAGGCTCCAGTCACTCTCATTCCTATTTTTCTGTTAATGGGTTGTCTTATATTTCTTTATTCTTGGTTTTTGGCTGGGAAAAATGGTTTGGTATACCTATATCACCTCACCCACCCACCCCCCACACCCAGGAAAATAAATAATACCCACATAAATGTATATATATGTCTTATGTAAAATCTAAGTATCTGGGATTAACGCTTTATTGAGTTGCAGTTGAGTTGTATATAACCCAAATTCCCATCACCTGAAACAACCCCCATCAAAAGCATAACTTCAAAGGCGACATAAAACCATAACACATATATATATGATACGCACAAATGTTTGTATTTATACAAAACCCATGTGTCTGAGATTAAGGCTTCGTTGAGTTAGGGTTGCGTTGCATCTAATTCAAATCCCCTTTAGGTGAAACAACCCCATCAAAATTCATACTTCAAAGCAACACAAAAACCATAATATCTATAGATAAATAATATATATATATATATATATATATATATATATAGGGCTGATCATACGTGGGATATTTCAGAGTATCTCGTTCGATCACGGCCGTCGTAAGCGACACGTGCACATTCACGCGCCCACGCGTATCACTCACGGATGACTGTGATCAAACGGGATATCCAAGATATCCCACACATGATCAAAACTTTATATATATATATATATATATATATATATATATATATATATATATGCATGTAAAATTTTGTATACCTGCAATTTATCGAGGTACTGAGGCTGACCATGGCCTCTCTCGATAGTCCCGGTGAGCTCAAGAAGCCGGTCAGCGAGTGTCGACTTGCCATGATCAACGTGAGCAATAATCGAGAAGTTACGAATCCGTTCAGCAGCGTATTGGCTCAAATCTACCACATTATTTTCTCTGCTATTTTGGCGTGAATGGGAACAAAAGGCATGGCTTGAACCAAAGTGGTGCCACTTCAATCTGATATTATACTGATTTTTGCCTCTAAATATAGCGGAGAATGGGCTAAATGGTGACGATTGGAGGGTGTTTGAAGCTCGATTCAAAGAACCCATATCAGGGTTTATGTGTTAAGATTTAAATGTTTTATTTCATATTTATTAATATTTATTGAAAGCTCCAGCTTGATTTCGTATGTTTTATGTGTGATCCTATCAAATAGGGGTTGTGGGTAGTGCTGATAAAGTGTAATCCTCTTTTATAGGAATAGTGGTTAATGTTAAGATGAAAAGTTCTTATGTAAAGCCTATTTATAAGCCCTCTTTCTTTATCAATAGATACACAGAGCTTTACTATTTCAACACGTCACTTTTGCTTTTATTTTCTTCACTTTGCATCATTATGAGGGGTCTGGGTCCTCTCCAGTCCCTTTCTCTCCATTTTTCTCCAGTTAACGTTATGTAATGAGCCACCTCATCTTGTGTAAATCCTACGGCTTACAATCGTCCATGTCAATCAGCTGGTTAGGAAAACCTTTTTCCTACTTTATCTGGTAGATGGTCTTTAATGGAATTCACTTTCTTCCCGAACACTACCAGAAGACCATACAACCTTGGTATGACTTGATACAATTTTCCGATGATACTACAAAATTGAGAAGAGGGGAAAAAATACAGGGAAAGAATTAAAAGTACGAATCTTAATGATAATCTTCCCAATGCAAGAGAAACAAACAAATAAATAAACAAATAATATTTTTTTATAAAAAAAATCCAGCCATGATGTCTCCTCTCGACCGATCTCTCTGCATTTCAATTTCGGATCAATATATCTCTGGCGAGCTAACATAGATCTTCCTTTCACGCAACCCGAGGTGCAGCAAGTGCAGTTTGATTTGGATGCCGTTTCCATCGACTTTGATCACAAAGAAAGAACCCATCCACTCTGTGAGTCTAGTTTCGGTTTGGACACCGGCTACGTCTCCGACGACTCAAGTTACAAAGGGGTCAAATGAAGGCGCTGGCTGAATTTAACTCCAATAAAGGCATGTGTTTTTGTTTTGAGAAAGGGAAAAAATTCCCATAACTGGGTGAGTAACGTGTCTGCTTGTAGGCTGTAGGATTGGCATATGATTAGGTGGAAAATTGCAGATCGTTAACTGGAGAAAAATGGAGAGAGAGGGACTGGAGAGAATCCAAACCCACATGGGGGAACGAAGACATACATGTGTGGACGGTTTTATGAATCGGAGGGCACTGCGTTTCCAACACGACACCGTTTTAGGTTGGTTAGGCGCCTTTTTTGTTTTTACTTTTTTTTTTTTTTTTCCGCTAGCAATGAGGTGTCTGAACTGTCAAAACCTGACTAATTCCCGCTCCTCACAAAGGGCCACCGCCCCATGAGATCGTTTAATGCCTAAGCTAATAACCTTGGTTAGTGGCTGGCCAAGAGAAATTGACTGGTTTCGAATTCAAGATGTCTGAGTTTACAGTTTATTCCTTTACCACTAGATAGGGGTGTAAACGATATGAGTAGTAGGTTGCTTAAATTCGACTCAATAAATTAATGAGTTCAAAACTAAAGCTTGAGCTCAGCTCATTTAACTTATAAATGAGCTCAAACAAGCTTTTTATTGAGCCGAGCCCAAATAATAGTTTAGATAAGCTTTAAAATGATACTCAAGCTTAGCTCATTTATCTTACAAACGAGCTTTATATCGAACCAATCTCGAATCAAGCTCGAGTAGCTTGGCTCGTTTTACAATCCCACCGCCAGGCCAACTCTATTCATTGCCCTTTTAATCTCTAACTAAAATGGTGTCGTTGAATTGTAAACACATGTTGTACTAGCTTATAAAAAATGGAGTTACTTAAAAAAAAAAAATGGAGTTGTAAACGGTGTCATTTTGAATTGCCAATTTGGTGTCTATAGAAATAATTTTTTTTCATGCATGAAATCTTTTAGTAAGTTGCTTACTATTATCAAATATCAAACGTTCTTTGAGGGTATCTGCAGTCTATATATATTGTAAGTCATATTTGGATAAATATAAACGAATGGGTAAAAATTTGAATAGCTTAGAGGGTTATTGTTGGTTGGAGTTGCAAGTATTTTGAAGAGTGGTGCAAAAGAGTTGAGGTCTTAGAACCCAACGGAGTTCTTTTGACAAATAGAGGAGGTGTTAATAGCAACAAGGCTTTTAATAGATGATATATTTTAAAACGACGGTCATCTATGAATGATATGTGATTGCATGTGAATGTAACGTGCTTATACATGTCATTCATGGATAACTGTGATCGTACAAGACATCTCAGATGTAACCTATCCTCTTCAAAGTATATAATGCTATGTCCTTACACAAGTGTACATATCTTATATATGTGGTAGTAAAGCATATGGTAACTTAATAATGTAGTTACCATGAATAAGAATTTTTTTCTTTCTCCCCATTTTAGAAGCCCCAGCTTCCCTCTTTCAAGGCAAATAATTCATCATAAGGCACGCACAACACCCTACCCCATTGAGTTTCGATCCATGGATCCACCCCAATCTAAACCAACTACAGGACTTGAGATTCTAACCTGGAAACTCCCACCACACAAGGAAATAAATGCTATTAGGCCACCACAAGGTCATTGGCACCATTGAGTAAAAAGTTTGGAAAGGGGCATATGAATGCAAGCTACTTGATAAATTGTCTAGGGTTCATTTAGGGTTTCTAGTAAACCCTAAACCCTATACCACATCTATTTTCACATGCCTCTTTAGTCTCTACCTCTTATTTTTATCCTCTTTGTTCTAGTTCTTTAAACAAACAATGTGTTCAAGTCTGAAGAAGTGGGAATAGAATTATTTTGGTGAGATTGAGTTGATTGTTGTGTCACTTTTTTTTGGGATCAACTTGGTTGCTACTAACTTGAACCAACTTAAATCAAGTTACACCCATATAATGATTTCCATGGACCATAAATTTTTTTCATGTATTCTAAATGTGAATCTCTATATTTCAGAAAATCCCAGTTGGGTGAATAACAATAATTGCTAATTTTCCCTAATAATAATATATAAAAATAGAAAAAGAAAAATCCTCGATATTCTCTAGGGTTTTGGGTTCCATCAAGGTCCAAGCTAGTGTGATTTCATTAGTCTTAAGCCTATATCATCACATTTGGGTCTGCAAGCTGATATTTAATGTACGATCTTTTTACAAGGATACTTAATTATTATAAAAATATTAGATGTGGTGGCATATAAGACGTATGTACACTCGAAATACCCTAGCTCTTCCACTATTAATTGTGGCCCCTCTATTAATTTTCTTGGTTGGGAAAAGCAGCAGGAGTAGTCCCAATTTTGTCCGGCTCAACTAACTAAACCTGCAGGGACTTGAGGTGTTAGGTCAAGCAAAATCCATCATGTGGTCCATCTTAGTAAAGTTGCTTCATGATTGATGGCAACTGAAAACAAAATAACCGGTATCCGCCAGTGTACGCTTCAAAAGGACGTGTCCACAAAGTGATTCGATTATGCAAAATGGTTGTTTATCATTTGGGTTTGGGACATGGATTATTGGCTTGGGATAAGGGATAACTTAAGTACCACTTATGTTAAAAGGATTAATTAGGTCAAAATTTGAATACCCTTATTTGTGGAAAAGAAAATGGGATGAAAAACTAAGACCTATTTGGATTCACTTTCATATCCTCTAACCCAGGGTAAAGCCCTACTTAAAAAAAAAAAAAAATTTAAAAAAAAAATCCTATTTTTTGTATTTAAAACCAAAAAATAAATGATTAAAGCTTTTAAAAATATATATATATATTTTGACAATCATAGAATCTATGCCTACCCCACTCCTAACTCCCTAACAAATGTATATCAATATTTTATCATAAGTTTGAATTCAAGACTACGTACTCAACAAGTGAGGATTATAGAGAATATTACTAAACTATCATACTATCGGTTTCTAAAACCAAATATTTGGTAAGTTCATTTCTTTATTTTATTTTTATTTTTCAAATAAACATAACTTGGAATTTTTGAAGATCGGATTTGTTTGTACATGTTGTTACTGTTGTCACCACCATACTACCTTGTCATTACCATAATACCATGCTACTATACCCACCACCACCACAATATCATTTATCATCCCCATAAATCTACCACCATTATTGTCATTGTTTTCATTCCGTGACCAACACTTTTCGTCATAGCCATTGCCACCTACCACTATCACCACATCATCGTCGCCCCCAACTTCTATACCACATTCATTGTCACCCATTGTCATTGTTTCACCACTTCCATCATCTCTATTGCTATGTTATTAAGTTTTAATAAACTCATCCAAATGCATTTTAATCATTTTTTAGTTTTGTTATCAAATATAAAATGTTTATTATCATGAAATATATTCCTCGTTTTTAAAAACAAAAAACAGAAAATCATTTTAAATTTTAGAAAACAAGAAAGTATCCAAAGGACACCTGAAAAGGTTGAGCCAAGGATACGAGTGCTGTTGCCAAGAGGACCCAATGAGTGGAAAACAGGCCAGTCCTGTTTCGGTCAATTAATTCCACGCGTCACCAGAATTTCAAATTTCTATTTTTCATACTCCGTATTTTATCTTCTTGTAATTTTCTACTTTACTAAACTCCAAAAAAAAAATATAAAAGTCACACTGTATACATACTATATAGAGACTACAGGGACAGGCAGAGACAGAGAGAGGAGAACAGTGGAGGGGGGTCCATTGCTGCTGCTGGATGCTCTCACTCACGGTACAGTTGCTTTACTTCCATCTTAATAACATCTTATTCACCTGAAAATTTCCGTCTTTTGTATTTTTTCTCGCTATCATTTTCTTCAGTTTCTCAGCATTTTCTGTTTGTTTCTCTCGAATCTCTGAGTTCAGGAATACTAGATTTGGGTCTTTCTAGCTCCTCGTTTGTCGGGTATGTCTCAGATCTGAACTACATTCCTCAAACCCACTTCCATTTTTTCCTCTTCATCCAGCATTTCCCTACATACGTGTGTCGGTGTGTGTGTGTAGATCTAGTTGGGTTACATAACTTTGTGAGTTGATGTTCTGATTTTGGGAGTTTGCGTTTTTTGTTTTATTTATTCTATTTAGTTATTTCATGCTTTAAATTCATGGGCATTAACCTCAAGGGGCGGAATAGTGGTGCCGGAGACTTACGCCGAAGTTGGAGGGTCTTGGGTTTCACTTCTAATTCCCTGTTCGGGCCAGCCACAAGCCGGGTTTATGATGGGTTTAAGTTGATGCAAAATGAGCAGTGGCCTTGCCTCATTACCTGTGTTCAGGGGACTAGTCGGGCCAAAGGGTTAGATAACCCTGTTTGCCAAGAAAAGAAAAAGAGAAAAAAATAATTTATGGGCATGTCTCTGAGCTAATTGATTTGACATTGTTGTTTTGTTTTTTTGTTCATTTTCATGTTTTTAGTGCAATTTCTGTGAGTTAGTGTAAAAACACTCGAATGTAGTTATGCTAGGGTTTCTGTTTGAGTCTTTAGAGTTCTCTAGACGACACACGTTTAAAGGGGGAATATTTGTAGAATATAGGATGTATTTCGTAGCTGTTTAATTTTTAATTTAATGGGTTTTTTGATATTGCTCATGTAATCGCTAGAAATTGATTGCTGTTGCAGACTGGTTAAATTTCAATCTTTTTATACTTGGTTATAGACATATGGGATGATAATTAGTCATAAAAATCAAATGACTTTTGAACTTGTGATGATAATTAAGTTTGGTTAATTGTATTGCAATTTTCTTTCTAGAGGAAGATATAGTTTTTTGGAGTAATTTTGTTCTATATTTGGAAACTTGTATGGGGGTCATGTGGGAAATGTGCAAACTATGATTGCATTGACTTGGGCATGACGATTTAATTTTTGTGTATTTTTATTTCTATCATGGAATCATACTTGCCTTGCATCATTTTTCATCTTGTAACTATGCATCTGGAGCTTTAATTGTATGGAACCATGCAGGGCTTGAAATTCTGGTTTCACGGTTTCTGATCTTATCGTTTGTGCAATGGGAAAAACTCCTGGAAAATGGATCAAGACTGTGCTTTTTGGGAAGAAATCATCAAAATCTAATCTGTCAAAAGTAAGAATGGTTTCATCTAGCTGCTTTTTACTGGATATTGCCATTTGATTTCCCATTGTTGTTCATGGTTGTGATATGATCTCTCTGTCTCTATCTCACTCTCTTGAACAACTTGCAACAGAAAATCTGTATATGACTAACGTTTTCGAGGCTTGCTTTTAGTTGCCAATGCATGTTTTCTTTATACTCTGGTGCACATAACTGCTCCAAATCTTTCTTCATGTTTGATCCTTTATTTATCCTTGTCACAATTAAATGCTTTTTTGGTGCCTCCTTGTCACTAATCAATGATGTGATCTACTTTAGTTCTAATACGCATTTAAATATAGTTTGTTTCTCTTGGTATGTTTTCTGCACCCAAGAATTGAATTATGGACTACACATGTTATAAATTTGGTCTGGTCCAAACAATGAATTGTGAATATTTTCATCTGTATTTGTGATCGGTTCTAATTTGAGTATTGCTTTTCTTTACTCTACGTGTTTCACTTGATCTTCATTCATTACTTGAACTGCATGGGTTATTGGGTTAGCTTTGAATGTCCTTGAAAATGCGTCCATTGCCAATAAGCAGTAATGGTATATCCCTGAATTAGACTAGTCTTATATTTTGGTAATCTGTAAGTGGCATCATAAAGAAGGATATTGCTCTGTCATTGTTTGTTGATTTTGTGTTTATCATGCGCATTACCTTCATAGCCGATATAACTCTGCTTTGATTTTGTTGCCAAAATGTAAAGATGTTGGTTTTGGCTTGTGGTCCATCTGAAGGCTCAGTTGGCTAAGTCTCCACGTTGTCTAGCATAGTTCTTTATAGCTGTTGGGATTTAAATTTTGAAACCCAACCAGCAACTAATGGCAAGAATCCATGTATGATGTGCCACGTAGCTTGTATGCATCATACTCTAAAATTTCATTATAAATCATATCTTTTACTATGTCTTGCACTTCTGTCCTATGATATTCATAAGATATAGTAGTTTCAATATTGAATCTTATGCTAATGTTGCCTTAGTATAGCTAAACTGCTAAAGCATAGTTAAAAATTTTAATTTGGTATTCTTGTACTCTTGGAGATATTCTCACTAAAAGTATTTTCTATTTCAAATATTGCAAGTATTACTGCGTCCATGTTGAACTTGTGATTTTTGTCTCATGTGAAGAAAGCGCAAACTGAGAGAGAGGCATTCATTGTTGCTAAGGCTCCATCTAGTGTTTTGGATGTAAATCCTCCCTTGATTTCAGCTCCCGTGTTTCATACCACTGATAGAAGTGGAGAGAACTCAGGGTTAGAAAAGGGAACAACTGGAAACTTGCCACATGATGCGGGTGCCTTATTGCCTCAAAGTCAAGCTGCAGATACAAAAGGAACCATGGGATTGGGTTCACCAAACGATGCTGAGATGCACCGGGAAGAGCAAGCTGCTACAAAGGTGCAGGCGGCTTTGAGGGGTTATTTGGTAATATTCTCTTGCGTGAAAGTAATACAATTTTCATTGACAATTACTTGTTAAGGACTTTGTGAAAGCTAATTCTGTTATTCATTTTAGCACAGTTGTATATAATGTGGCATGTATCTTCATTTTATTGTTTGGTAGCTGCGTGCATGTGTTTTGCAAGTTTTCCTTTTTACTGTAGTATTCTTGTTGTATTGTTTGGTGCTTTCATATTCTTTCTCCCCAAGATTGAGCTCTTAACTGTATTTATTACCCAAAAATATGGCATAGTGACCTCAAATTTTTCTCCATATTTAATTCTCTGCCCTAGTTTTTGTACATTTTGGTTAGAAATTAGATAAATATGCAAGAGTGAGAAAAGGTTTCAATAGTGGGTTGAGTTTTCATGATTTTTGGTTGGGTTTGGGGTGTTTTGTGAGTCAATGCTCATTTATTTATTTAATTTTCATTTTTTATTCTACTATTCAATTTTTGTTAAATTATATATGCCTCGGTGCAAAATGATAGTAGGAAGTTTGCTAATGTATGATTGTTACAAAAGGGTCATGATTTTGCCTATTTTGGGTTTCAGCAAAACTTTATTTTCTTTCAAATTTACTAATATTTTCCCTCCATTATCTTTAGTTGTTTGCAATCAGTGTAATTTGAACATATATGATTGTACCATTCTATTATGTCTTGGATGTATTCTAATTGTGTGTGCAAGTGTGTGTGTGTGTTCGTGTGTTTTGATTTGATAGTTGGTTTGATAAGATGTTGGGGTTTTTCTAATACACTTATTTTGTATTGGTTTCAATACAATTGTCAGTTCGGATGGGGATTTTTATCCCAAATGTTTGTTTATGTGTGTGTAGTTGTGTGTTTCTATGGCACTTATCCTTTACTAATTGGGTATTTGTTGTTCTTTTTTTTTTTTTTTTTTTTTTTTTTTTTTTTTTTTTGTGGGGGGTTGGGGGATGGCTTAATGCCTCCATGTGCATATGTTGTTGCCAGGCTGTGACTTGGGTGGCTACCATTCAACCTGATTAATGCAGGCTTGGGGGTGGCCTTTTATAGGGTTAGGATTGGGCTTTTGTTACAAAAATCTCAACATGACCTCAGTTTTGGTTGAGCATGGGCTGAGGTGTTGGGCAACCCAACCCAAGCTGATCCCAAACTCCTTTACAAATAATAATATATGTATTATTATGCATGTGATGTCATATGGTACATTTCTAAAGTATATGCTTTTATTGGCTTTAAGCGGAGATTGTAACATAACAAAATAAGATGCTCAGTCGCTCACATAGATAATGTATAAGTTAACGAACTCAGACACACATTTCTGCGATTACTTCTTTCCAAAATCAAATGAAAGGAAGAAGGGATGAAGGATTCTTCCTCTTCTCATCTCCATTTTTCTCTTTATTTTTCTTCTCATCTATATTTTTGGTCAAAACTCACCTTGGATTTCACCATTTTCTTCTCAAACTGAACAACCCAACTCAACCCAAATTCAAACTCAGGTTGGGTTGGGCTTTAGGAAGATGTTTCTACCCTTCGGGTTGAGCCTGCGTTGGCCTCCTAACCCACCCTATTTGGCTGAGTTGTAGCCTAGTTTTCATGTGTAGATACTTTCCTTTAGTTTGTGATATGTTTTCCAGTAGGATATTTAAAGTAGAGAAACAATTCATCCATCTTTCGACAAGTATTTGTTATTGATTTCTCTACCATGTTTCTAGTATTATTAGCATCATCATGAGTCATTGTCCAGAAATATTTGATAATTGACAAATAGAAAAGCCAAAAACGTTAACTTTATTATCTGTGATCAAGCATAGTTGAGTTCCTTGATGTAGTTGACTTTATTATCTGTGTCTTTTCTCATCATGATATATTTTTCCCTACATGTTTTAGTTGAGTTCCTCGATTTTCTCAGTGTTCTAATATGAGCATGATATTTTTTGAAGGCTCGACGGGCATTTTTTGCCCTCAAGGGCATCATTAGGCTGCAAGCACTTATTCGAGGACACTTGGTTAGGAGACAGGCTGTTGCTACTTTGCGCTGTGTGCAGGGGATTGTTAAGTTACAGGCACTGGTTCGTGGTCGAAGGGTTAGACTTTCTGATGCTGCGCTTGAAGTGCATAAAAGATGCAGTCTAGGAAAGCTCCTGGTAATTTCATTTAAGGAGACCCACAGTAGTTGCATTTTGATCCATAACTCGTATCTTTCATTCCTTATTTTTTATTATATTATTTTTGTATGGGGGAAGGAGTAAATGAGTAAAACAAGGCCCGTATACTAATTTGTGTCATAACATGTGCAGCTAAACCCTACTCAACCCAACTCAATGAAGCCTAATCCCAATTATTTGCAGGCTGGCCATGCAAATCCTTTTTTATCATTTGCTCCACGAGGGCCAAATTAATCATTGGCTACCATATAGTTTATCACTGTATTGATCTATGTCCTTTCCTTCCCCATTAATAGCAATTTTAACTAATAAACCATATCACTCCTTATTTGGTGTGGTCATTGGTTCTTTTTATTTATTTATTTATTTTTCACGTGACCAAACTATCAGCAAACTTTATCTCTTCTTATCCTCAGTTGGTGCGACCTCAAACTTTTTAAAATTGCATTCATTTTATATTCTTATCATTGTCTTGCAACTATCCATGTCCACATCCTAGTTGTGGCTATGCTTAATTATTGTGTGGACATTCTCTTGACTGCCCAACATGCTGATTTTAAGAATGTGATGTCCAATCGTTTTCAATTTTGTTTTATCTATTTGTGGATTCTCTCACTGTGCCATTTGCCTTTTACATACATCTCTTTTCTTGTAAAGTTCATTATATCTTCTATGAGCTATTTAGCTTG
This sequence comes from Liquidambar formosana, assembly GCA_039720395.1. Taxonomy (NCBI): domain Eukaryota; kingdom Viridiplantae; phylum Streptophyta; class Magnoliopsida; order Saxifragales; family Altingiaceae; genus Liquidambar; species Liquidambar formosana. The sequence continues at coordinate 5,633,462 of CM077832.1, forward strand.
GTGGTTTCTTGATTCTATATGGGTAATGTATATTTCTCTTAATCAGAATGCTAAGCTGGTAGATTCAAGCAAAGTAGTTGGTTCCACTCGCCTGCAGAAGCTATCCAAAAATGCTTTTATTAGCAAGGTACATTCAACGTTTTTATATTACCTTAGATACTGTAGAAGCTTCTTTCTTTGCACCCTCAAGTCAGTCACTTGTGAATGAGAATGGAAATTTGTTGACTGTTATGATTTTTTGAATTATCTTCTATGATGGCTCTTTTCTCCCTCAATCAAATGGCTCGCCTTCTCACCCTGGTGGCATGCACCTTGTTTTAGAAAATGTAACAGAATTTCTTCCAGGTAGATTCCCGCCTTTCTGTTCAAGGTGGATGATAGTATAAAATATCGGAAACAGACCCCAGAGGAGTCCAAATACTAGGATGGTTGGGTGAGGTTAAATTCCCAAGCTGTGTATGTTAAGAGTGTCATGGCTTATCATTGTGATGATAGGGACCTGCACGTTGGGTGTTCATTAAGTTTTTTCAACTCTGAAAAGCTTTCAGGGTATTCTTGTAGGTAGAAATTGACACTCATATGGATGTGGGATCCTTATTGGATATACCACTGGTTGCTCAGCTTTACTGGAATATTATATTTTTATGTTAGAAATTCTATGTGGCAATCATATGAAGCCTGTGTAAGGTGAAACATATTAGCAAAAGCCTAATATGATGATAAATTTAGATTTTGCTAATATTTGTATCCCAATACCACTTTATTTGGGATTGATGGCATTGCTTCTTTCAGCTTCTTGCTTCATTACCCACTGCTATGCCCTTGAGCCTCCAATATGATCCTGTTGAATCAAATTCGGCTTGGAACTGGCTAGAACGTTGGTCATTAACCCGTTTTTGGGAACCACTTAAGCAACCAAAGAGAGTTCAGGATTCCAAGTCCCAAAGAAAGCAGGTTAACAATCGAAGTGTAGAAACGGAACCTGGCAGACCAAAACGAGGTGTCCGGAGAGTTCCCACTGTACACACTGACAATAACCCATTACTATCCACCTCTGAATATGAAAAACCTAAAAGCAACCTGAGGAAGGCTTTGAGCCATCAAGCAGAATCAGTGCAGGATAACCCTCAATATGAACTTGAGAGAGTCAAACGTAATTTGAGAAAAGTTTCTGTATCCATGACTGAGGCTAATGAGAGATCAGAAGCTGTGACTGAGAAACCAAAGCAAAAACCTAAAAAGGTGTCAAGCTCCCCAGCCCCTGAAGTTTCTGAGCAGATCATGGATGATAATGATAGCTCAGAAGCTGTGACTGAGAAGCCAAAGCAAAAACCTAAAAAGGTGCCAAGCTCCCCAGCTCCTGATGTTTCTGAGCAGGTCATGGATGATTCTTCTGAGAAAACAGGAGATCCAGCAGTGATGATGTCCAAAGAGCCTGAGACAGAAATACCTCCCAAAGCGTTGGCAGTGGATGAGCCGGTTGATGTGCTGCATAATGAATGCCCTGCTGTTGAGCTAAATCCTATTGAGAGAAGTGGGAAAGATGAGAACGTTTCAATGGTGAACGAGGAGTTACACTCCATGGAAGATCAAACTAGCAAGGAGAACCAGAGAACCAGGAGGAGGAGATCTCTCCCATCAAAGCAGGAATATCCAGAGAATGGTTCACAAAACACTCCAACCTTGCCGAGCTATATGGCAGCAACTGAATCTGCAAAGGCGAAGCTTAGAGGGCAAGGATCCCCAAGGTTTGGTCAAGATGGGGCTGAAAATGGTTTTATCAGGCGGCATTCTCTGCCATCTTCCACTAATGGAAAATTGAGCTCACTGTCACCACGGATTCAAAGGCTGGCTCAATCGAGTGGCAGAGGACCCAAAAGTGACAGATCGCTGTTGTCTTCTAGAGATGGTCATGGTAAGATTTTTCAATCTCTCTTTCAAATGACAAGCAATTTCCGTGTAGATGAATGTGATATGCTATGTGAAAAATTTATAATGAAGAAAAGTTTTTTGATATCTTTGGAATGGGCTTTTTATCTTTAGTTTTGCTGTATTAATTGTTGGGAGATGCACTGTTTCTCATTATCTCTTTAATTGCCCATGTTTCCTAAATTGGTCAAGAAGGAAGTTCAGCTGAATCTGACTGCTTATATATGCTTGGAGATCTGTAGTGAAGTACCCATGATTTTCGTTTATGTTGAGAGATTCTTTTGCATGTTGGCACAGAAGTTGAACAATCACTTGCTGCTGCTAGTGTTTAGGCTCATGTGCAAGGCTATTTACTGATATATTTCTCTACATTTTCACATATTTTCACATCAGCATTGCTGGATAATTAGAAATTTTCAGTAACATTTTGATTATGATATTTCTGAATGACTTTATATGTGAGTATTTTTGAATTGCAGAGAAGGTGATCCAGGCAGAATGGAGGAGATGAGTGTGCAGCAATCTGTTTTTGGGACATTAATAAGGAGGTGAAAGGTGACTATTTATCTGCAGTTCCATTTTGTTGCTGCTGTGCAAACTTCTATTGTAAAACATGAAAATGAACTTTGACAAGTAACAGTTTCCTCTTGACCTTAAAACTTTGACAAGTAACAGGCGTGTGTTGTGTGATGTACCTGGAGACTCTCCTTGTTTTACTTTGGCATTTGGGGTGTTTTGAGTGAATGTATAGTCATAGGGTCCTAGGCTTTAGTGCATCTGCTGGTTTTCTTTCAGACTCATGTCTTTTTATTTTATTTAGTTTATTTTTTTCCCCTGTTCTGAAAAAGAATTTCAAGATGTAAGAAACCTTAGGCATGTTTGTTTGTTATATACAATATTTTATGGAAAGTGGAATATTTAGCATGTTTGTTATTTAGTATTTTATGGAAAGTTGAATGTTTAGCTTGTATATTCCTCTTGTTGGGCATCATCATCTGTGCATTACAGGATAGTTGTGTTGGGGTACTTATCCTAATGCTAATCATCTCCTTAAATATACATGTATATATATGTATGTGGGTGATATATTTTGTGTTTCCCATCCATTTTTCCTCTTTTCCATTAACGATGGCACGGCAGTTCATAGTGTGTTTTCAAATGCAATGTAATATTTGCTGTGATGTCAGAAGCCAGTTGAGATTGAGAATGAGAAATATGTGGATATTGAGTGCTCAAAAAAGGTCCATATTTTGGAGGCTTAGGATGCTAATGATGCTTGCTTGGCTGGTCTATCCGGTTGATCAGTTATACTGGGACTGAGCCACCACCCGGACTCACACAGGACCAGCGGTGGTGACTCTTGGACAAAGTGGAAAACCCTGATCAGGCAATATCGTATGAGTGTTATGATCCCGACTGTCCCACGTAAATCAGGCATGGGATTGACTGTGTGTGTGTGTGTGTAGGTTTTTGGCTGTGTTAAGAGTGAGTATTGGCTATAACATGGACAATGGTGATAACTGCTAACTGTTACTCCGTATTTAAATTATAACTTAGTACTCATGGCTCCGATGCAAGGGTATCTCAAATTGTGTTCAATAACATTTTGCTTAACCATTTTAGCACTATATACGGGATGCATATAGTGCATCCATTGCTCACCGACACGTTGGGAGTGGCTTTGTATCCACTCCCAACGTGGATGCATCCATTGCTCACCGACACGCCGCCGTATACGGTGGCTCCGGTCTCATATGACCACAGAATTTTCCCGGTCTTGGCGCTCATTGCATAGACAGGTCCTTGTGGAGATGTGGACCCTGCAAACAGAACTCCATTAGCCACGGTTACAGGACCACTGGAGGTTGCATTGCTAGGATTGGCTGTGGACCACAAGATTTCTCCGGTTCGAGCATCCATTGCAACCCATGCGCCGGCAGTTGTGGTTTTGGTGGATGGTTTGAGAGTGAAATTCTGGCGTCCGGAGTTGGCAATGTTGGTGTAAACCCTCTTTTCGTCGGTGGCTGCTCCCCAGATACCTCCTCCTGAAGTGCCACCGGGTCCCGCCTCCTACATCAAAGCCTTTTGGTTAAGCTCATTTCAGGAATCTTAAAGAGCATAAATGCTTCTACCCACGTAAAGAAATCTTTATTGCGTGCAATATGTATCATATGACATGGATGTGTGCAGTGAGCCTCAAGTGTTTGTTTAAAGGTCAAGCCGACTTACTGTAGACCAGATTAGACTGCCATTATCGCGATCCAGAGCCCATGCAAACCCACTTTTCTGAACAGCAGCGACCATATCTTGCTTGGTTCCATTGACATATACGCTCAACATCATTGGTGCCTCCCCAAAATCGGCATCAGGATTGGGGCCCGGTGGGCAATTAGGGGTTGAAAGATTGTTGCATGCAACAAACCATACATCATAGCCACCCAGTTGCTTATACCACTTGATCTTGCCAGATTCCAAATCCAGGGCCAAGATGGAATCGGAGTGGTTATCTGGTTCCACGCACTGGTCCAGTTGAGTAGGGATCGTTTGATTATTCTCTTTTTCCTGGCATTGAAGTACATGTTCGGGAGCTGAGTATAGGTTCCCTGTCGCGATGTAGACGAGGCTCCTAGGTACATCTATGGAAGGGCTGCTTCCCCAGACAGCTGCTCCTGCGTATTGTCCAGTCTTGCCATGGTTGTTAGGCAGCATGAAGGTCTGCCATAAGATGGCACCGGTTCGGACATCTAGTTTGGAGAAGCTGCCTCGGAAAGTGCAGCATTGCTGGATGCTGGCGCCTTCCTCTAGTGAAGATGTTCCAATGTAGAAAGCCCTTCTGCAGAAAAGCAGCAATACTTAGAACAATATTGATTTTAGTATTGACAACCATAATTTTTTTTTTGTATTTGTATTTGTATTCATATTTCTTCAAAGTCATACATAAAACTGATAAAAGCAAATGATGTGTGTTACATTTTCAGAATTTGTCGGACCCGGCTCGCTGTCGGCATGTGAAACTCCAAAGAATTTAAACGATTAATGTCAAATTGATAATCCCACAAGTTCACAACTTGATGGCCTTATACATAATATAATTAGTGTTGACAAATTGATTATATGTGTGTGCCTGTGTATGTTGTGTGTGGCACATAGTGTTTCTAGTTTGACTTCCGAAAAACATACTTAAGATCTGACTACTCAACCAATTCCGCAAAGACATCAAGTTTTTAATTATTGGCGAATGATACATTGCTATTAATAATATATTGAAAGTCCACTACATAACTTATAATTTAAGAAAATCATGACATTTATGATATTTATAGAAAGTCCCCAAGATCACTCAAGATCGATTATCATCACATTTTTATCAGGGTAGGTAGCTTAGCATAAGGGTGTTGACCCTGTTTTGCATAAGAAGCGTGATAAAAATGCATTCTTAGAAGGCAATAAAGTATGAACGTACCATACCCTTCTTCTACCCAAAAAAAAAAAAAGGAAAAAAAAAAAATTGAAGTCATGCCCTATAATAAATAAAGAAGACAAACGCTGAGATGTATGAATTTATGAAAATAATTAAATAACGAAACAACCATTATATACCTAGAGGTCATCCATAGTACTTTGACACGTTTTAGAAGAATGTGGGTTCATTTTTTCCTTCTTTTTTTTTTTTTTTTGGTTGTTGTTGGTAGGTACATTACTTGTGAAAGATAGGAGAGATTATTGACAAAAACAAACGGTCCTCTGAACTCTGAAGCTTGATCACCGAAGCTAACTTTGGCCAAAAAAAAAAAAATATCTGAATCTCACAGTTGGTATACCGACTCATTTAGGGCGTGCAAATTATGTGCAATGCACACGCCAGCTTTATATACTGAATTTTTACGGCATCACTACAAACGGCATGCACCCGCAAGCCGTAAAATGGCATTATCGGCATGCCTTGCATGTCCCAAAAAGCATCTTCGTTGTAGTGTGCTCTAGTAAATAAATCATTGGGCATGAATATTTTCATGCGCATTTATCCTAAAGTGTTTGTACTTTAGTGAGAGCAGCATGGATTACTAGTAATCTGTTCCTTATCTCCAAATAGATTGATAATCTTGAACCCAAAATGAAAAAAGAGGATTTATAATCAATCTATCAAAATCCTAAATAAAAAGAAGGTAGAATTGTCTAATAGTCACATACTAACCCCTTGTGAAAAGTTCCAGACATGGTAACTACACCAGCAACATGTCGATCAAGCCAAGTAGACCACACCAGCTTCCCTGTTGATCGTTTAACCGCAACAACAACAGCAGGCCCGTAGATTCCGATAATGAGCAGGTCATCAGCGACGGTGGGTGTCGATCGTGACACTGTCCAGTTAATGTTAGATACCAATCCGGTTGCATTAAGGCCAGTTAGCCTTTGCAAGTTCTTCTTCCACACAAGAGAGCCGTCCAATGCTTTGACGGCATAGATGTATCCATTCCAGCTTGGGAAGTAAAGGGTACCATTGAAAATTGCTGGTGTCGCAGTTATGTCCTTCCCTGCATAAAATTTCCACTTGAGACGTAGTTTTGAGGCAGTGGCAGGGCTGATCTTGGTCTCCTTGTCGGCATATCTCCTGTTATACAAATCTCCACCGTGGTTTAACCAGTTTTGTGTAGCCTTTATATGTTTCTTACCCTTCCACTGAATTTAATCAGCACAGAAAATCCAGGTTAGTTGACATCAAAACTAAAGATAGAGAGAGACAGAGAGAGACTTACATCTGATGGTGCACCAGCAGTGATGGTGATATGTAGAAAAGCCAAGCATAGAAAAAGGAGAAAAAGATTGTTGAAGCATGGAGCAGGTGCCATGGAAGTGGGGACTGAATTGCCTATTACTGACAATCTTGATTAAGAGTGTTATTTTGTGTCATATATATAAAGGCTGTGGAGGCTTCAAACGTTGACTTTAAAATAAAACCATTAATCTAAAGTATCCCCTCACGGATCAATAATCAACATGATCACTTGATCCGGACCCTCCAAGCAATTGTGCATGTGCGCATCGTGTGCATTGTGTAATAAGAGAGGATACTTAGCTTGCAGTTAGGGATGGCAACGGGACGGGTTTGGGATGGGACGCTCTTATCCTAACTCCAATCTTATAAAAAACCCTTAAATCCATTTCCCACCTAAACCCTACACGAGACACTACACGAGACAGGACCCCTTGTCTCAACCCCGACTCTATAAAAAATCCCTGAACCCATTCCCCACCCAAACCCTACATGAGTAATGCATTAATTTCCCATTTACCTACTAACTTATGACAATTTAATGAATGCACCCATTTAAATATGCTTAAACAATGAATACTTGAGAGGTTTCCATCCTCTTACTGAGACTAATATCTTTTGACCTCAATTAAAATATAAAAAAACTAAGATAAAGGAATTAATAGCACAAGAATCTAATGAGTAAAAAGAAGAAAAAAAAAACACTTATATGAAATGATGGAAGACTAGTTTGGTTAACACAACATATATATATATATATATATATATATGCGGGGCGGGGTGGGTCAGTCGGGATATTTTTTATAAAATACTAATCCTACCCCTATTATTTTTAAAATAATCCCAACCTCATCCCAATAGGGGTGGGCCAGGCCGGGATACCCGGATTAAGTGGTCCATTGCTTTCCCTACCTGCGGTCCTTGGAAAAGGTGGATAGGATCGGATATACTATTTTAGGCAAAGTAGAATGCTTTTTGTTTTTTTTCGTTTGGTACATTGAGAGGGATTTGAACTCCTAACCGATTCTACTCCTACCATTTTTCTCACCCTCCTTCACCATTAGGCTAGCCCCAGTGGTTTTAGTAAAATGCATTTTAGCTTGTATGGTACCTCTTGTTGGTCAACATCTGTACGTGCATTGTACAAGGTTGTTTTATTTTATTTTTTTGCTTGAACAATTGATAGAATTTACCTATACCTTTAAATCGTCATTATCAACAAATGTATATCAATGTTTCTTTATAAAGTTGAATTACAAATCACTTACTCAACATGTGACACTAGACTATCATACCATTGATGTATAAGATAGTTGTGTTGAAAATCCCCCTTAGATATATTCAGAGGGGGCAACTACTATTGGGCTATTCCCAATCAGTGCATTTTAATTAAACTACCTGTCCAATGATCTACCTCTTCATAAGTCTCGAAAAGTGGTCAGTCCCAATCCAAAATGCCGATCTAATTGTCTAGTCCAATTGTTTAACATTCTTGTAGGATGGGACTGACCAATCAGTGCACTTATGTGCGCATTTCTGATGTAATGTTTAGCTTTGATTAATTGGGTTTTCTTAATATGTGCCCAAAGAGCATATGTTAAACTGTAATTACTGTAATTAAAGAGTTAATCATTGTCTGAGAAATGATGAAAATGCATACAAAGTAATGCAAGTTGCTTGAAAAAAATGTGAAAATGCTTAAAAAACTGGTTAAACATATTTCTCCATGCAATAATTAATTCATTAATTGCAACTTAACATGTGTCCTTAAGAAAACCCAGATGGCCTGTTTGGTTGTCTAATTCAAAATTAAATAATTCAAGAAATTTTACATAAGATTAAAGGCATAAATTTTTCACCTTGAATAAGAATATTTTAAAATGTTGTAGTTATTACTATAATTGATGTTGTAGAGTCAATTTTAAGAAATTCATGAAATATCACTATTTTGAATTGCCACTCTTATTTGTGATGATAACTATCATTTTCTTGAATTTGTTAATTCAAGATGATACGGTGTGCCTTCAATATTTTGTAAATTTTTTTGAATTTTTTAATTTCAAATTGGATAACCAAACAGGCCCTGATTAATTAAACTACTTGACCCATTATATAGTTAGCTACCTCATCATAAGTCTCTAAAATTGGTGCATTTATTCCCAATCAATGCATTTCTGATGTAGCGTTCAACCTTTATTTAGTTAAACTACCAGTCAGAAGTCTCTAAAATTGGTCAATCCCAACCCAAAATTCCGAACTAATTGTCTAGTCCGATTGATTAAGATTCTTGTATGTTGGGATTGACCAATCAATGCCTTTATTTCCAATCAATTCATTTATGATGTAGCCTTCTAGCTTCTATTAATTAAACCACTCATCATAAGTTTCCAAAATCGGTCAATCCCAATTTGAAATGCCAATCTAATTGTCTTCAGATTGATTAAGGGTCTGTTTGGACGATTAATTCGAAATAAAACAATTCAAAAAAATTTACATAATGCTTAAGACATAAATCAATCACCTTAGAATATTTTACGTAATGTTGAAAACATATATAAATCTATCGTCTCAAATTGTGATCAACATTTTTCTTGGCCATTTGAGAAGCCCTTAACGATCAAAGCACTTTCTTACCCACCAAACATTGAAATTTGATTTCGACCAAATTACAAAAAAAAAAAAAAAAAAAAAAAAAAAGAAAAAAATTGCTGATTACATTATAAGGTTCCTTTTATTCTCAGTAGAAATTATGGTACATAAGGTTGTAAATTTAAAGATAATAAAATAGTTTATCACATCATAAAAACAAAAAAATAATAATAATAATAACATAATGGTCGGTTCATTAGACACAGAAAGCGAAGAGGGAAGTTCCAGGAGTAAATGATGGAAAAAATATTCCAAAACTTAATACGTATCCACTCCCAACATAGATGCATCCATCGCTAACGGAAGCGCCTCCGTACACACTGGCTCCGGTGTCATATGACCACAGAATTTTTCCCGTCTTGGCGTTCATCGCATAGATGGGTCCTTTTGGATGCGTGGACCCAGCAAAGAGAACACCATTAGCCACGGACACAGGACCTTGGGCGGTTGCATTGCTAGGATCAGCTGTGGACCATAAGATTTCGCCGGTGCGAGGATCCATTGCAACCCATGCCCCGGCAGTCGTGGTTTCGGTGGATGGTTTGAGAGTGAAATTCTTGCGGTTGGAATTGGCAGTGTTGGTGTAAACCCTCTTTTCGTCGGTGGCTGCTCCCCAGATACCTCCTCCGGCGAAGCCACCGGGTCCAGCCTCCTATCAAGGTCTTTTGGTTAATTCAATTTCTAAGAAATCGTCAATAGCATAAATGTTAAACTTGTTGATGGATTGTGCCTCAACTGTTTGTGTAAAGGTCTAGCCAACTTACCGTAGACCAGAGTAGACTGCCGTTATCGCGATCCAAAGCCCATGCAAACCCACTTTTCTGAACAGCAGCAACCATATCACGCTTGGATCCATTGACATAAACACTTAGCATCATTGGTGCCTCCCCAAAATCGGCATCAGGATTTGGGCCGGGTGGGCAATTTGGGGTTGAAAGGTTGCCGCATGCAACAAACCATACATCATAGCCACCCAGCTGCGTATACCACTTAATCTTACCAGAGTCCAAATCAAGGGCCAGAATGGATTCGGAGTGGTTATCCGGCTCGACGCATTGATCTGGGTGAGCAGGGACCGTTTGATTATTTTCCCTCTCTTGGCATTGACGTATATTTAGGGGAACAGAGTATAAGTTTCCTGTAGTAATGTAGACGAGGTTCCTAGGTACGTCTATGGAAGGGCTGCTACCCCAGATAGCCGCACCTGCGTATTCTCCCATCTTGCCATGGTTGTCAGGCAGCATGAAGGTCTGCCACAAGATGGCACCAGTTCGGACATCTACTTTGGAGAAGCTACCCCGGAAAGTGCAGCATTGCTTGATGCTGAAGGTCTCCTCTACTGAAGATGTTCCAATGTAGAAAGCCCTGCATGTAAAGGAAATACACCACTGAACATGAGGAATCCTAGCGTCCTTCGCCAGTAATATTGTATCGTTGGGCCCTAGCCATAGCAACATGACTACAACTATATTGTATCGATTTACTTGAAAACTTATTATTATGGGCCTTGACCCTAGTGACATATCTTCCCCTTAAAGGTGGAAGGGTTTCCAGAGGTCATGAGTTTGATTCTCCTTGGGTGCGTGTGCAGGGGCGGATGCACAAAGGTGCATCTACCCTCACGTGCAATCACTCAAATTTGAAAAAAAAAAAATGAATAAGTAATTTTATTTAAATTTACTTAAGTGTTTTAGCCCTCATTGAGAAAAAATGGTTAATTTTGATTAAATTTTGTTAAATTTTGATTAATTTTGGTTAAATTTACTAATGTACACCATTTTTGTAGATTATATTAAGTTGGGTTTAATTTGTGAATTGGTTTTTATAGCGTGTTGCCGTGTTTGTTAGTCTTATGTACTATTTTATAACTTCTATTTAGTCATGTCAAATGTGTGGTCCTACCTCTTTTCCCATCTTGCTAAGACCTTGTCCCATATAAAATAAATAGGGATGGAAATGTTAGGAGTAATATATAAGGTTCCGCGTTTCTAAAAGTCACCTACGCATTTTAAAATATGGCATGCCTATCATTTTATGTCATTTTACCACTTCAAGTCAATCATGCTGATATGTGGTCTACCTTTCTCTCTTTCCTATTTAACTCTTAGAAGCAATATATATATATAATTTATAAAGTGCAACCACCAAAAAAAATTTCTGGATCCGCCCCTGTGCGTGTGTATCTTACCTTTGCAAAATTTTTTTATAGGAAACATATTACTCGATATGGAATATACTATGAAAGCGTGTAACTATATATATGCTGATTTTTACCCCTAATTAATTTATGGATTGGAAAGTCATATGTTGCTGTTAATGTATAAAAAGTCCACTATATAAATTAAGATTACAGCCAGTTCCTAAGAAAGCTATCTCATCAGGTCGGTTAGTTGACCTAAGCTAAGCACTGTTCAAAATGAGGGGAAACGTCTTTTTAAATGAAAAATGCTAAAGGGGTAGATAGGGAAGAAATTCCTTATTCCATGAAAGCTTTAAAAGATAGGGAAATAGCTAGCTATTATAGGAGATTAGCATTGGGACTTTTATAAGGAGGAAAAAAATAAGAAATTAGAACAGTGGAAAAGAATGAATGTTTGTGTTGGGTATGAGGGGTGCCTCCTTAGCAGGGGTTTCTTTGTGTTTTTTGGTGTACTCTGGGTTTTTCTTGGTATATGGGCTGTGTTTCTTTCTTAATAAAATTAATTTTTTTGGATTAAAAAAAAAAAAAAAAACAGTCGAAAAGAAAAATAAGAGGGTTATTAAAAAAAAAAAGGGTAGACTTGGATTGTAGTTAGTAGTAACTAACCCCTTGTGAAAAGTTCCAGACATGGTAACGACACCTGCAACATGGTGATCAAGCCAAGTAGACCACACCAGCGTCCCCGTTGATCGTTTAACCGCGATAACAACAGCAGGCCCATAGATTCCGATAATGAGCAAGTCATCGGCTATTGTTGGGGTTGCTCTTGACACTGTCCAAGTAACGTTAACGATTAATCCGGTCGCATTAATGCCAGTTAGCTTTTGCAAGTTCTTCTTCCACACAAGAGAGCCGTCCAATGCTTTAACGGCGTACATGTATCCATTCCAGCTTGGGAAGTAAAGGGTACCATTGGAAATTGCTGGTGTCGCAGTTATGTCTTTCCCTGCATAAAATTTCCACTTGAGACGTAGGTTTGAAACAATGGCAGGGCTAATCTTGGTCTCCTTACTGGCGTATCTCCTGTTATGCAAATCTCCACCATGGTTTAACCAGTCTTGTATATATGCCTTTTGTGTCTCACCATTCCACTGAACCATATATTCACCACAAAAAAACTCCAGGTCAGTTGACATCAAGATGAGAGAGAGAGAGAGAGAGAGAGAGAGAGAGAGAGAGAGAGAGAGAGTCTTACATGTGATATTGTTGCAGTGGTGGAAATAAGCAGAAAAAACAATTGGAGGAAAAGGATAAAAAGATTGTTGCAGCGAGCTGGTGCCATTGAAGTGGAATCCTGAATTGCTCTGACCATCTTGATTTAATTTGTTATTTGTATCATATATAAAGGGCCAAATTATCATTAATCTGGACTAATTATTATTAATTAATACTCAACATGATCACTGCTTGATCCTGACCATCCTAACAATGGTGTGCGTATACGCTTGAATGTATGCGCGCGCGTAACACGAGATAAATTAAAGTATATATATTTAGCCAGGCATCCGTGAAAAAAGTATCCATAGAGGTAGCCATAGTTTTATTCCTCATGACATAGGCATGCTATTGACGCGCGATGACCTGTTCATCATGACCTTTATTATTTATAAGGGCCTTAATTTCTCTACCAAGTTAATTGGAAGCTTGCATTCTCTAATATTTTGTGTTTTCCAATATTGCTACTCATATATATGTCAATGGCCTTTGGGCCAACACATGACATGTCTCTCCCCATTGAGAGGCGACGTTCTGGTTTCTACTCTCTAGCTAGTCTTATTAGAGTCGGTTAGATATCTATATTATTATAGGAAAGGGTTGCATTTTTGGTTAGATGTACAAACTAAAGTACTGAAAAACCCTCATTATATGTTAAGAGACAATAATATTTTAGAGTTAAAATAGTCATTTTCACAAGCAATTCTAAACTCCCTCCACTTTCTTAGAGACTCCTAAAATCACTATCTGCTCCCTCACAATGGCTACCCCTAATTACCCAACTCTTATTTTTTCTCATTTTTCAAAAATTGTTTCCTTTCTCCCACCATCTTTAATTCTTTTTTCAGATGATGATTTCTTTTGACACACGCAACGCGTGCGCGCCGACATCTAGTATTATGTATTGATGTCGAAAAAAAATTAAAACTTAAAATTGATGATGTCCAAAAAAATTGCAACTTAAAATTGAGTAGATCGAGCTCCGCAAGAGCTGCCCAGCATTTTCAAAATAAATAATCGGGTCTGAAATGTTTGGGAAAAAGGTCTAATTTTGGAGAATGTTGATGGATCAAAACATTAATTTGTTTGTATGTTCCATCCAAAGCCTCATATTATAAATCAAACAGTCTCAACATTTAATGACTCCTATTTTTATTTTAGCAGTATAGTACCAGTGAGCACACGACGGGGATCTGGAGTGATCGAGATGTTTTCCATTGGCTCGCCTCTGAGTTTTCCAAATAATTGTACTAGAAAATAACCTCATATATTATAGGAAAATAAATCAGTGTACATCTATGAGTGCACATATATAAGGTCTGTGTATGATTAGGACATTCCAACTTGAGATTCCAATAGTGACATTTTACAGTTGCGTGCTATATTGAAAATGGGGCATAATTAAGCCTCTTATTTGTCAAAGTCATACGTGAAAGCGCGCAAATATACAGTGAGTCTCATACTTCCATAATTGAACAAGTAATGCTCGATCTACATAAATACACTAATTTCATGCCTAACTTTTACTCCTTCTGTTTCACACAGGAATGAAATCCACACTTATTGGGTGACATCAGATAAATAGAGTCACAATCTCATGTGAGAGCGTTAAGGTATAAAGTAGGTGTATATATGTATGTTGCATTTTTCAAATTCAACGAACCTGGCTCGTTGGTGTCTCAAACTTCAAAGAGTTTAAACAATCATTATAGGGAAATGCTAGTTAGCCCTACACTTTGCTCTATACTTTACCCTACTATGAAACAATAAGGGAGTAAATTTGTGGGACCCACTGATATGGTTGAATCCTAAAAATTGAAACAATCCTTATTCACTCGTAATAGGGCAACGTGTAAGGCAAAGTGTGGGGCTAACTATAACATTTCCCATCTTTATAATGTCAAATTGATAATCCCATAATTCAAGGCCTTATCCAAAATGTAATAAACTAAATGCCATTGACAAATTCAATATATATATATATATATCTAGAGAGAGAGAGAGAGAGAGAGAGAGAGAGAGAGAGAGAGGAGTTAGACTAGTCCACCGTGATGTACAAACTACCCACAAACTTGTGCATCCGATAGAAAAAGAGAAGGAGTAGTGACTTGAATTTAGGACTTATGATTCCTGAATCATAATTTTTTACCATCTAAAATACTCATTGGTTATATGTCAAAATTAAAAAACCTAGAAAAAGAAAAGGAAGAAAAAAAAAAAGAACTTTTATTATTATTGATGTTTATTAAATTCTATATAATTTAGTTTGTTTTTCCCACCTTCTTGTTTTGGCATTGATAACAAAATTCCACCCAATTCTTAAAAACAAGATTAAACAAAAACAAAATTGTCTAAGACATTAAACTTTTTGTGGAAGTAGAGCAATGGATGACATGAGATGAGGGTGTATAGCGTCACTTCAACCATCAACTCCTATTATTTATTAACCAACATAAGTATTACAATCATTGCTAAGATTGGTCAAATCTTGATAAGAACCTTCACACAATCGGGTTGCTTCAACAGATCAAATGCTCTATTCACATCTTCCAACGGAAGTTCATGGGTCAAAAGTTCATCAAGCTGGATTTCCTGTAATAAAGCCAAACACACTGAACTTAGTTTCTTACAACTCACCAACAACACTTCTTTATATTCTAATTTGTATTTGTATAATCAGTACGTAACATTTAGTATATTTAAATAAGTAAACTAATTAATGAAAACTAAATAGTCATTAGAAAAAGAAATTTGCATATATAAAAGAAAATTGACTAATCTAATATATATATATATATATATATATATATATATATATATAGGATGACAATCAAGTGGGCACATACTGATGCGGAGTATAATTCATATTAGCCTCGCATTGAGGGTTATACCTCGTGTATTAATTAGTGGGTTACATACATTGAACTAATGCACATAATACAACCCCTAAAATTGGTTGCTGTTCGATCCAAAACACGTATTTTTTAATCAATAACAATCACTTATTTGTGGACATTTCAAATGAAACAGTTTTTAATCTTAGATCAACTTGATTTTTGGCATGTATGACTAACATATAAATCAAATTTAATCTAACAGTTGGTTTGGCCAAATACGAGTCACATGAAAGAATTTTGGAGTGCACTTGATACAAAATTGAATAAGGTGCACTGATAATAGAAGGACTATATATATATTTGAAACGTGGAGAAAAGAAACATTGCATTTAATTGTGTATAAGAACGCACCTTATTTATGCATTTGTCAAGGAGAATGGGAAGGTCAGATTTGGTTTTAATGCCTCCGAAAACTGAACCCTTTATAGTTCTACCAGTCAAGAGTGATAGGAAATTTAACTCCACGGTTTCATGATTTCCTGAACCAACTATTATAGTTGTCCCCTTTCCCTGACTCCCACCAACACAGCAACACCACCAGCGTCGCAACCGCCACCAGGTACCGTCCGCACCACAAATCAAGGCAAAATGAAAAATCTATAAATATCATTCTAAAAATCCAGTACTACAGCATTTATTGGTCTTATATGTACATTGAACATGATCAATATAGGCATGGCTTAGCTAACTCTAGGGTATAGTTTAGTTGACAAGAGATCTGACTCAAGAAACTGAAGTTCTGAGTTCGACTCTTGTCTTTGGGCCACTCAAACAAGGTTTTTACGGGCTTTGATCTTACTTGATCTGTGTGGAATTTTACATGAATCTGGATTTTGCCTGAAGGGTTTTCTTGTCACAAAAAAAGAAAAGAAAAAAAATTGAAGCTTAGCTGAATTAATATACGTACCACTTTGGTGGCCTCAAGGGCTTCATTGACCAAGGGTGGGACTCCGGTGCACTCCAAGCAATAGTCCACACCCATTCCTCCAGTCAAGTCTTTAATTATTTCTGAAATAGATTTATCAAATTCACCTGGGTTTATGAAATCAGTCATTCCAAAAGAATGTCCCTTTTCTCTCTTTCTCTCATTTTTGTCAATTCCGATTATTCTAACTGCCCCTTGCATTTGTGCTCCCTTAACAGCCTGCAATTTTTTTTTTTTTTTTAATCAGCAAAATAAATCTTATATTAGAGATTAAATAAGAGTACAAGGGTATGATCAAATAGCCCCCATTAGATCAAAGAGGCGTGGGATATCTTTAATTGTCAATTAAAGAAAATGGTAACTTCGAATTATATTTATTTTTGGCTCATTAACCAAATTCAAATTTTAAAAATTCAATTTTGTGGGTTATTATTATGAGACGTTGAATTTGAGAAAAAAAAATTGAGACAAAATAGCATTCTCCACAAATAAATTACGTACCCCTAGTCCGACAGCACCAAGACCAATCACAGCAACACTTGATCCTTTCTCGACTTTTGCCTCCTTCCAAGCTGCCCCAAATCCTGAAGAAAACCCGCACGAGAGGAAGCTTGCATGGGCCAGTGCCACGCTTGGATCAACCTTGACAACGAAATTGGCGCTGACAACCATGTATTGGGACCATGTGGAGCACGTAAGAAAGTGGTACAACATTTGCCCTCTCACAGACATTCTTGAAGTGCCATCAGGCATTAGACCAGTGAACGATAATGGGTACGTTTGGCATAAATTGGTCTTCCCTGACCTACAATTCTCACATTCTTGGCACTCTGCAACGTAGGTTGGAATGACGAGATCTCCCTCTTTCAGCTCTGTCACTCCCTCGCCGATGCTCTCCACCACTCTACAATGAATGAAATTCCTTTATACATTTAGCATGAGATTATTAATCAACAAGCACGGGCCATCATGAGATGATAGAACTAACATGAGATTACCTTTTCCTTTCTTTTTTGGGGGTACAAACATGAGAATCATGGGCGGAGCCAGGGGGGCCTTTGGGGGTACGTGCCCCCACTAGCTCAACCAAGTTGTTTTTTGTTTTTTTTTTTTTTTTTTTTTTTTTGAGAATTTACCATTTGATGACTATTTTTCAACATAATGACAAAAAGAGAAAAATAGTAGTCATTTTAAGATTATTTACAGTCAATTTGTAATAAGTTGATAACAATATCTGTTTTTTGGTATTAAATTGGAAAATGATTACTCAAAAGTAATTTAAAAAAAAAAAATGTTTTCTAGAGCTTTTAGTTCCTAATTCCCACTTCACAGAATCATAACACAGTACCTCCATTGGAGATAAATCCTGACTCCGCCCCTGATGAGAATGCTTCTAATCTCAAGGAATTGAGAACATCTCGGTATCCTGGCGTTTGGGTTTGGTTGTACGTGTTCGTGCCACAAATTCATCTCCTTTGGTTTTTGAGTGATTTTGCAGGGGTAGCTTTTGTTGGTCTTATGTTTCTGGGGCTATGTTTATAGGGCTCTGTTTTTTGGGTGACTCTGTTTTTACTGGTGTTCATCCTGTTATTAATATAATTGATTTGCTTAACACAAACCCACAAAAAAAAAAAAAGGAATGAGAACGCTTCTACCTTGATTAGAAAAACCTATATGATTTAGTGATGTACTTGAGTGGGGCGAAATGTAGGTGATCTAGATTCTACAATTCGAATCCCTCTGATATAGTTTTAAGTCAACATAAAACTTAATGGAAGGCGTCCATTTGGTCATTGCCAATGCCACATTAATTAGGTTGATGAAATTCGCCGAAGGAAATTTTTATCGTCTTTTCCTTTTGCCTAATTGAGTATATATTACCACTACAGAAACAAGGAGATTAGGAAAAAATAAATCTCAAGAGTATGAGCCATTGTATAGAGAGAGACAGAGAAACAGAGAGAGCTTACCCAACACCTTCGTGTCCTAGAACTCGAGGGAACACTGGCTGTAAAAAAGAGTCCCAACATAGTACAGTTGAAATTAATTTCAAACCAAAGGAAATATAAATGAGAATCTTTGAATACATGAGTGATTTTAAGAAAGAGGCCAGGACGAGCACTAACGATTGGGTGGCCTTCAGTGCATAAGATGTCTGTGTGACACACACTAGCATATAACATTTTTACGCGTACTTCCGATGATTTTGGTGGCTCTACTTGTATTTCTTCCACTTTCACTGGCCCTCCCCATCCCCAACATACTGCCGCTGCCACAGCCACACCCCCAAAATAACAAATTTAATGCGCGCGTGTGAGAGAGAGAAAGAGAGAAAGATCTATCTATAGAAAAACTGAATATCATTCATGATTGCTTAATTACAATCAACCCATTAGTGAGATTATATAGAGAACAAGAATAACTAATATGAAAACAAATAATAATTGAATAAAACAAGAAAGAAAATAAATCAAATTCTTCTTTGACTTTTCTCCATGATTTCTTCCCAATCTTTTTCTTTGATACATTCTCTCTCTTGATTTTTTTCCATATGCTCTTGATCTCATCCATGAGTACTTGTCTTGATTTATTTCCTCAATACTATCTAGATCGAGTATTTGAGTATTACCCAAAAAAAAAAAACAAAAAAAAAGAAAGAAAGATCTATGGAAGCTGATAAATGAGCATACCTTTGCATGTTATGACTTGTGAACTGCTCTTTGACATGGTAGCTGATCCAAACTTACCAGTGCAGTTTGGAGTGTAGGATAGATGGTCAAGAGAACTCAAGACCTTCTCTCAATATATAATTAAGCCTACCATTCTACCCTTGTAGGCGTTGATGGGTTTATGTGTGTGCAGATCCTCTAAATTAAATTTGTAAAATAAACCATACAATAATATTTCGATTACAAGGTTTCATTATAAGGAAAAAATAATAATATTTCAAGGGGATGTGATCAACCAGCTACAAAATAAAGTCCGAATAATCGTAGTTCAAGAGGATGTGACCAACCACTCATAAAATAAGGACCAAAATGTTATATATTTATGCAGCCCTATTGTGTTATACCCATTAATTAAGGGTCTGCAGGTTGGATGTCCCATCATAAATTTTTAATGAAAGTACGTTATACATGATGTATAAAACACAATGGGACAATTCAAGGATATGAGTGCTTGTATCCATTCAATCTGTATATTTTTTTTTTCTCCTTTGACGGGCAGGGATAATTTAATTGGAATTAAAAGAGATATAGTGCACCAAAAACCAATGACACTGGCCACCATACTGACCAATCCAGAACGATATACCCAAACACCTAAAAGATAACCAAGTAATCATTTTATCGATCACCATAAAATTTAATTAAGAAAAGCCTAATCATAGTGAAATGCGTGCATGTATAATAAGTGCGCTTAATTTTTTTTTTATATTTTATAACATGGATAAGAAATTTATTACATCAACAAATACTTAAATTGCTACTCGAACCTAGTACCTCAACCACATAGTGGGGAGAAATGCCAATAAACCATAAGGCCATTGGCAAGTGTGCTTAATTGGGTGAGAGTAGTATTAGGATGGATGACTTCTTGAAAAGTTCCCATGTTGCACCCTTTGGAAAAAAAAGAAAAAGAAAATGAAAAATGGAAATGCATGTATAATATTATATTTTTTTTAATTTTTCTGAAAGATAATATAAAGATTTAGCTGTGTTAAAAAAAAAGGTTTTTTTTCCTTTTTTTTTTGGAGGGGGGGGTGTTCTAGTACTGTTTTAAGTGTGTTTTTTTTTCTTTTGGTGAATAAATTCAGTGTCTACTGTTTTCATATCCCACTGTCTTTGTTATTGGATATTTTTCCCACATTCAAATCAGGACGACCTACATTCTACCAAAAAAAACCCTTCCCCACTGTCTTTCTTTCGGTAAAGTTTGCTGCACACCTCTTGATATGTATATAATGGGTTACGTGTGGGCATGTTAGATTCCTTTACCAATTGCATAGCTGAAGGAAACTCTGAACACGTGAATATTCAAGCAAATGTCAATTGTCTTAACGAGTTTAATATGAAAATAAATGTCCAATATTATTATTATTTTTTACTATCTTAATCATATTAAATTTGCTAATGTCATGGCCGGTAGTCTAAACTCTAATAATATTTGTCTTATTTGTTAAATATGTGATCTCGGATATAAGTTTATGGAGAAACATTAATACCTATTTATTGATATTAAAAGAGGTTAAGGGTAAAAATAGGTTCTATCAATTGTCGAAAAAGAATTTAAGTTCACAAAATCGGGCCCCTATCAAATTTCTTTAGGATATTAACTTTTTGCCCTTTGATTTAGGATAAATACGTGTTAAGAGATTTCTATTTCTGCTTTGTTTGAATCAACTGATGTGGAGCATCCAAAACCCTTCAAGCCCAAAACCCATTGATTTTAATAAAGCACATGTGAACCATACTGTATGCCCACATTCCACGTGATTCCTGAGAAATGGCTGGCATTGGATCCTCTCTCATCCATCCCTTGTGCACTCAAATTTTATTTACTCATTTATTTATAAATTTTTTGGGATATGAGTGACTGATTCATTTCGTCAACTGTTCCTAAGATGATAAAGGTTTATAGTTGTCTATGATTTTATAGAGTACTTCTAGAATGACAGTCTGATCATATTTTTTATTTTGGATGTTCTAAAATGTTTGTACTTTTATAAAAGTATATATATATATATATATATATATATATATATATATATATTTTTTTTTTTATTTTAAATATAGTTTTAATCAGATGAGCATGTATTTATAGAATGGATAAATGGTGCTGAGTTCAACGAGTTACAAATTTGGGCCTTTGGTTTGATGCCAATGCGGCTTTAGGACTTAGTTTAGGGGCATCTTTCAACAGCTTTGATACTACAAAATACTTGTCAAGATAAATGATGTCTTAGAAAATTTCATGAGAGATCATCTGTAGAAACAAGTCCCCTAAAGCTAACAGTACAAATTGATTGTACAAATAGCTCTAGTAAATACTCTATCCATCTTTTTTTATTTGATCATCTTTCTATTTTATTATGTCCTAAAATGTTTGATCATTTTCAAAGTCAAAGTGCGCAAATTACTCCGTATTATCTTATTTTTCCAAGATACTCTTTACCATACTTAAAATTATATATCAATATTATATCAATTATCACATCAAGTGACATTCTATCATAAGAGGACAGAATTAGAAAGTCAAAAGAAATTGGAAGACATAACAATGTATTAAATGCATTACCTTAATATGTGTATGTAGTCAAAGTGATCAAATAAAATACGACCGACAGAATAATTCATTAGACACGCATTCATATCGACTTTGTTCCCAAAATTATGATTATTAACAATTTGTTTAACCATTTTGGAAGTATCACTCACCAAACGTTGAGGGCTCGTTTGTCTAGTTGTGATCAAGGGGGAGACGGAATGGAATGTTATATTCTATTTCATTCTCTATTCCAATTCCAATTCCCTATTAACCTGGCCAAACAAAGGTGCCACGAAATTCAATTTCAACCCAAAATAAAATAAGGAAAAAAATTAAAATATATAGGTGATGACATCATAAACTTCCTTTTATTCGCAGTACAAATGATGGCACATAAGGCATTAATTTAAAGATAATAGCATGGTAGTAGGTTCATCAGACGCAAAAGGCGAAGAGTTCGGTTCCACTAGTAAATTGAGCGAACGCTCCAAAACTTTCTCTGTATCCACTCCCAACGTAGACGCATCCATTGCTAACCGATGCACCGCCATACACAGTGGCTCCGGTGTCATATGACCATAGAATTTTCCCCGTCTTGGCGTTCATTGCATAGATAGGTCCTTGTCGATTTGTGGACCCTGCAAGGAGAACCCCATTAGCCACGGTTACAGGACCGCCGGCCGTTGAATTGCTAGGATCTGCTGTGGACCATAAGATTTTGCCGGTGCGAGCATCCATTGCAACCCATGCACCAGAAGTGGTCGTTTTGTTGGATGGTTGGAGAGTGAAGTTTTTTCCCACGGAGTTAGCCATGTTGGTGTAAACTCTCTTTTCGTCGGTGGCTGCTCCCCAGATACCTCCTCCTACAATGCCCCCAGGTCCGGCCACCTGGATCAAAATCCTTTTGGTTAAGCCAATCTGAGATGAGTGTGACATGCATATATGTGGATGTACCCAAAGTGTTTGTCAAAAGGTCAAGTCGACTTACCGTAGACCACATGAGGCTGCCGTTATCGCGATCCAATGCCCATGCAAACCCACTTTTCTGAACAGCAGCGACCATATCTCGCCTGGTTCCGTTGATATCTACAGTTAGCATCATTGGTGCCTCCCCAAAATCGGCGTCGGGATTGGGGCCGGGTGGGCAATTAGGGGTTGCAAGATTGTTGCATGCAAGAAACCATATATCATAGCCACCCAGCTGATTATACCACTTAATTTTGCCAGAGTCCAAATCAAGGGCCAAAATGGATTCAGAGTGGTTATCCGGCTCAATGCACTGATCCGGGTGGGAAGGGAACGTTTGATTATTTTCTTTTGCTTGGCATTGGCGTATGCGTAGGGGAGCTGAATATAAGTTTCCTGTTGCAATGTAGACGAGGTTCCTAGGTACGTCTATGGGAGGACTGCTACCCCAGATAGCTGCTCCTGCGTATTCTCCAGTCTTGTTATTGTTGTTAGGCAGCACGAAGGTCTGCCACAAGATGGCACCGGTTCTGGCATCTAGTTTGGAGAAGCTGCCCCGGAAAGTGCAGCATTGCTCGATGCTAAGGGTTTCTTCTAGTGAAGATGTTCCAATGTAGAAAGCCCTGTAGAAGAATTAAATACATTACTAAATTATTAGATTTTGTTTGGTACAATTCATACAATATTATAGAATTAAATGCACTTGCTTTGATGACATGCATGTAAAAATAACTTGAGTCACTAGTCTTCTCTCGAACAGTCACGTTGGTGAGATGGTCAAAGATTCGTTCCCAAATGTCTTTGCCTCAAGGATTGGTGTTGTTTTGAAAACACCCAACACCAAATTGGGATCCCAAGGATTGGTATGTACCTACCAACTAAGTAAAGCCCACACATTAAACCCACCCCCCCCCCCCCCCCCCCCCCCAAAAAAAAAAAAAAAAAAAAAAAAAAACAATTTTTCTTTTTTTTTCTTTTTTTTTTTTTATATAGGAATTGACACCTGATCATCCCAAATATGTGGACACATGTTTGACACGTAGGCACGTGTCCACATTCAAGTCTAGCAAATGACGTGAGATTCCCATAATCACATTGGAAAAAGATACATGACCCGCCATATAGCCGGGCCTCCTACCCTCAAATAGTAGGTGAGAGACCTGTCTCGTTGATCATCCGCCATTGCTTAATCACAATTTCAATTGTGTGCTATATGCAAAAAGTGGTAAAGAGCCTCTTCCTTCAACAGCAAATGGTGGATCGACGAGATATGTCATTGCTCAAATTATGGAACAATCATCCCCTACTAACAAAATATGAAAATATTCATATTATTATATACCACCAGAAATCCATATGTTAGTATATATTACTACGGAGTATTATTATTATATACACAGATCCAGTCTTATTAACACGTAACATGTACTGATTTTCTTATATCAATACCAGATATTAAGGATTATATCTTATGCATAGATGAGTAGTACCGTATAACTCATATTCAGGTGCAATTCTATGAAAATGTATTGATGTAAATTATATCAGTACCATGCATGCATTTAGTGATTGTATTACATGCATGTGTATACGGTACAATCAACCTACACACAAGGTACAAACCCCCCAAAATGGTGTTTCCAGCTTGAACGCAAAGTTATTAATTAATGAAGGATGATGCATTGCTATTAATAAATAGAAAGTCCACTAGATAACTTAGGAAGTTAGGATTAGCATGACGTTTGTGTCGGGGTACGTAGCTTATAATTAGGGCCCTCTGTCTCGGCGCATATATGGCGTTTCCTGCTTGAACGCAAAGTTATCAATTAATGAAGGATTTAAATCAATAGAAAGTCCACTTAGATAACTTAAGATTAGCAACACATTTGTATCGGGGTACGTAGCTTAGGTTAAGGTTGTTGACCATGTTTCCAATAGTAACAAATGCCGTCTTTGAAGGCTGTGAAGTGTGAATCATACACTTCTACCCCCCGAAAAAAAAAAAAAAATCGTAATAATAATAATAATAATAACAATAATAAATTTGAAGTCATGCACGCTAGGGTTGTTCAAGGTTTAAGTTAAAACCAATAACCGAACCAAATCAAACCAAACCAAATTAACCAAACTAGTTAGTTTGGTTTGGTTTTTCTTTCATTTGGTTTGCATGTTAAAAAAACCAAACCAAACCGAAAAAACCGAAGTGTATATAATATATTATAATATATGTTTATTATCTATATATATATATATATATATATTAAATTTCAATATGTAAACTTCCTATTTTAATATGTTTCTATTTTGATACAATGCTTAATGGTTTTTTTGGTTAACAATCTTTAATGCTATTATTAAATTTGTTATTATTTTTAATTTGGATTGTCAATTTTCTCATTTTGTTATATGTATCCAATATCCATGATTTGTTACTATTTGATAGGAGAAAACCGAACCAAACCAATAATTTTCGGTGTGGTTTGCTTTGGGTTTTTTTTGTAATATTGTTTGGTTTTGGTTTGTAAAATTTGCTCTAAAATTGAACCAAACCAAACCATGAACACCCCTACTGCCTGCCCCATAATAAACAAAGAAGATGAGCTTAACACTCACACAAACTCCGTAATAATTGAATGAAAATAAATTTTTGAAAAATACAATCACATCTTTAGAGGTCATCCTCCAAAATAATTACTCTTTCTGTCGCAAAAATAGACCTTCTTTCTTTTATAAGCTATCCCAAAATGTATGTCACTTTGAAAAGCAAAATTATAATTTTTCTTAACTTTCCTATAATATTTTTTAATTACAGTAAGAATTACTTTAAATACAACCAATACATTGATTTTAGGATAAAAGTAGTTTTGAGGAAAAAAAATAAATAAATAAACCTATGCTCCTCTTAATCCCATATTCGGTATGAGACACAATTCAACAAGTTTGTGAAGTTTCGTTTTTTATTTTTTATTTTTAAGTGGGTTGGGGGGGGGGAGGGGTTAGGTAAATGAAACTATATAAAACCCAATATTTTGACAATATATACAGGCTCAACAAACCAACAACGACATTTTCTGATACTTTGTTAAGTTTCCAACCAAAATCTAAGCTATCAAATGAATGGTCCAAACAGGTATATAAAATTATTTCAAACCTAATATTTAAATGATATAGGATGTGATATTTTTCAACACCTTTCAACTCTGACTCATTTGCGGTGTGCACGATGCATATATGCTGTCCATACATACCAAAGTTTTACAACATCGTTCACACACCGTAAAAATGTATAAACAGCACGCAAGGCCCGCTGTAAAAAGGCATTTTTGTTGAAGGGTATATATACTGTAGTAAAGATAGAAATAAATCATTGGACATGAAATTCATGCGCATTGATCCTCAAAGCATATGTGCTTTAGCCGAGGCGACATGGACATGGATGGTAATTCGTTCCTTACCTCCAAATTGATTAAGAATCAATCTTTCAAAATCCAAAATAATAATAATAATAAATAAATAATTCAAGTAGACATGGCTTGTAGTCACGTACTAACCCCTTGTGAAAAGTTCCAGACATGGTAACAACACCTGTAGTATGGTGATCAAGCCTAGTAGACCACACCAGCTTCCCTGTTGATCTTTCAACGGCGATAACAACAGCAGGCCCATAGATTCCGATAATGAGCAGGTCATCGGCTATTGTTGGGGTCGATCTTGACACTGTTGTGTTAACGTTAAACACAAATCCGGTTGCATTGAGGCCTGTTAGCTTTTGCAAGTTCTGCTTCCACACAAGAGAGCCATCCAATGCTTTAACAGCATAGATGTATCCATTCCAGCTTGGGAAGTAAATGGTACCATTGAAAATTGCTGGTGTTGCAGTTATGTCTTTCCCTGCATAAAATTTCCACTTGAGACGTAGGTTTGAAGCAGTGGCCGGGCTGATCTTAGTCTCCTTGTTGGCGTATCTCCTGTTATGCAAATCTCCACCATGGTTTAACCAGTTTTGTGTATCCTTTTGTGTCTCACAATTCCACTTGACCAATCATATACGACAGAAAATCCAGGTTAGTAATTGACATCAAGAGAGAGAGAGAGAGAGAGAGAGTTACATCTGATTTTGCAGTACTGCCAGTGATGGAGATAAGCAAGAAAAACAAGCAGAAAGAAAGGAGAAAAAGATTGTTGTAGCTCGGAGCAGGTCCCATTGAAGTGGAATAATCCTGAATTGATCTGACAATCTTGATTAGGGGTTACAGTCCTTTGGATCATATAAAGAGCCCAAGGAGTAAGGAGGCTTTAACCTTCAAACGTTGACTTTAAAATAGAATCATTGATTAATTGATAGGCTCTTCTGGATAAGCAACTTGATCACTTGACCTGTGACCATCCGAACAATACTGTATGCGCTGTTGATGATTAATTTAATTTCTATGAAAGTTGATGTAATGATTAAGAAATTCCAACTTAAGATCACCTTAATCACATTTAAAATTGCATGGTATATTCGAAAAGGGCTATAGAGCCTCTTCCTCTAACCGCTAATGGTGGATTAAGGAGATATCTTAATGCTGTCTGACCTTTAATTATCCAGGAAAAAGGGCCGGCAGTCTGAAATTATGGTACAATCCACTGATATTACTAAAAATATATTAATACATTCGTATTATTATTTATTTACTACCATAAATATAT
Source organism: Liquidambar formosana (assembly GCA_039720395.1). Lineage (NCBI taxonomy): Eukaryota > Viridiplantae > Streptophyta > Magnoliopsida > Saxifragales > Altingiaceae > Liquidambar > Liquidambar formosana. The sequence goes on from CM077832.1 coordinate 5,660,977, forward strand.
GTGTGTATATCTTCTCGATCAAATTAGTCTATTATTTATTTTTATTTTTTCGGTATATTGGGAGAGATTCGAACTCTTAACTTATCCTACCCCTACCATTTTCCTCATCCTCACTGACCACTAGACTAGCCCTAATGGCTTCAAATTAGTCTAATTAATTCAAAAGGTTTTGTTGGTGTACCATTTTTTTTTATATTTATATTACTAAGTACAAGTCATAATGGGTGTTTTTCTCAATGTCTTACATATATAAAAGCAAATGGTAGGACTATTTCAAGAATTAATCAGCCCTGGCTTGTTGCCGTCTCAAACTCCAGAGATTAATTTCGATCGAAAGATCTTAATTAATGTGAACTCGATATATAATCACCCAGGACGATGGTTTTGTACAAAATATAATAACCTAGCTTTGATGCCCTTGAGGCCTTGATATATATAAAGACAAGCCCTTGTGGGATTGGTTGAGTGGTCAATCCTTAGTGTGTTTCCAGTGATCATCGTTTCAACTTCTTGCAGATATTGTTGTCTGTGTGGGTATAGGGCATTTTATATGGGTTATCAGGGGAACAGTTTGGGCTAAAATCTCAGCGGAAGTAAAATTTAAGATACCCCTAATAGTTAATAAATAATATATATATCTATATATATATATATATATAAAGACATATGTGTGTGCGATTTAGAGTGAATGCCAAGTTAATAAGTCATTGTCTAATGAAAGACGATACATTGCTTTTAATATATAGAAAGTCCACTCGATAAATTCAGATTTTCAATATATTTGTATGGATATTAATATATAGAAAGTCCACTAGATAAATTAAGATCATCATTTAATCTATAAATTCAGTTATCAATACATTTGTATTGATATGCACTCTTAATTAGAAGGCTATGATCGAACTATGGCGTGTGAAGCAAAACCTTTTAATGGAAATAAATAAACAGTCATCATATCTCTAGTTTTCATCCTCCATACATATCTCTAGTCGTCATCCTCCAGAACAATTAAAAGTTTTAACCCTTGAACCTCTAATTCCCATCAACATGGAAACACAATTCAAGAATTTTGTATATGTATGTTTTTTCGGTGGATTTTTAATGGTTAGATGTTAGTGATGTATTTTGCATGAAGACGGATTTCAAACCCAAGCCTTGGGTAGGACACCAATGAGGCATTAGCACTTTGTTTAGAGACATCTTCTAGGACCTGTGGTGATGCTACAAAAAGACTTGTGAAAGCTAAATAATATTGTCTTGAAAAATTTTAGGAGAGATTATTGACTGAAACAACAGTACTCTGAAGCTAATAATATATACCAACCCTACTACTCTAGTAAATTAATAAACCATTGGGCATGCATTTTATGCACATTGATCCCCAAAGCATATGTGCTTTCGCCTAATGGATTGACAATCAATCCTTCAAAAGAAAAAGTAAAAAAATTAAAAAAAAGTTAGACTTGGCTTGTTGCCACAGAGCCACTAACCCCCGGTGAAATGTTCCAGACATGGTAACAACCCTGCCGTGGGCGAAGCCAAAGAAGAGTGAGGTGGGGCAATTGCCTCACCTGAAAATAAAAAATTTATAAAAAAAAAAACCAAAACAAACCTTGAATTAAGTTTTTGAAATTCTGTATTTACCATCCCTTATTTATTTATTTATTTATTTACTTTAACACCCTTTACTATTTGTTCCCATCCTTCTCATTTTTTATTTTTTCCTCCATATAAAACCCTCAATCCTCACCCCTAATCCCTCATTTTCTCTCTTTATTTTTTTGCTATATTATCAATGAATTATAAATTTTTACAATTTTTTTTTACCTCAAAATATAAAGACGAGGGAAATTTTTTGAATTAAATCTTCTTTGATTTTGTGAATTAAGATAGAATACTAATAACAAACCAAAGTTCACTTCCCCTCAACTCAATTCCTGACTTTTTCCCTAAACACGGCAACACGGTGATCAAGCCCGTTGATTGTTTAACTGCAATAAAAATAGCAGGCCCATAGAACAATTTTTTTTTTTTTTTTTTGGGTAAGTAAGGCCCAAAGATTTCAATAATGAGTAGGTCATCGGCTACTGTTGGAGTTGATCTTGACACTGTCCAGTTAACATTAAATACGAATTCGGTTGGATTAATGCCGGCCAGTTAGCTTTTGTAAGTTCTTCCACACAAGAGAGCCGTCCAATTAATGCTTTAAAGGCATAGATGTATCCATTCCAGCTTGGGAAGTAAAGGGTACCATTGAGGATTGCCGGTGTTGCAGACTTGCAGTACGTTATGTCTTTCCCTTCATAAAATTTCCACTTGAGACGTAGGTTCGAAACAGTGGCAGGGCTGATCTTGATCGCCTTGTTGGCGTATCTCCTGCTATACAAATCGATCTCCTCAAATGGTTTAACCAGTCTTGTGTAGCCTTTTGTGTCTCACCAAAAGTGATGGAAATAAGGAGAAAAAACAAGCAGAGAAAAGGGACAAAAAGATTGATGTAGCATAATGGAGCATGCAGGCGCCATATATGGAACTGGAATTTTGAGTTTCTCTAACAATCTTGATCCGTTGATGGGGGGCCTTCTAACTTTTTAAGTGTTTGACTTTAAAATATAATCATTAATTTGGACTCACTAATTGAATAAAGTCCTTTTGGGTCAATAATCAATATAAAGAAGGGCAAAAACTTCCCTGTAACTATGATATGGTCAGGTGGTATCATCAGCCAATCATATGCAAGCAAAGTGAAAAAATAGGACTTACAAATATACTGATTTTCTTATTCTACTTGATTGTGATTGGCTGATTATACCACTTGACCATATCACAGTTACATGGAAGTTCTACTCATAAAGAAGAGGGCACGTAATTGTAGTTTGTACAACTGTTTGGGCCTTTTTGGTTTGATCAATTGAACCACCTCTCTAATGGTCTAACTCATCATAGGTCCCTAAGTTGGCCAATCTCGTCCTAAAGAAACACGCTACTTGTACTACTTCTTTGCACCGACTCTTTACTCACGTGTATAATAAATGAGATGGTGTCATAAGGCTGCTTATTTTTTTTAATGAGAAACTGCCACATCATTAGTTGCGTGAGTTGACGCATAGGGTTAAATGCATATCTAATCATCTAGATTAATCTATTAATATTCTTGAGTGATGGTGATCCCAGTTCCAAATCTAGTAGATCAATCGGAACTTCAAATTGCTGACATTACTGCTAAAATAATTGTTTTTATTAACCATCTAAACAATGGGAATGTAGATCAAGCAAAACATAATTAATTTGTTCATTTCCCTAATGCAAAAGCATGATATAAATGAGATAGTTTCGACATCTTACAGCTCCAATTTTTATTTTAGACTCTGTAATCCTAACAACTATCCCATGCCCGACTTGCCTTGCCCCCAGCAATTTTTTTTCTCAAAATTCATTTTTTTCCTACTTACCACCTATTACATGTTGTTCATATACCAAGTCTATGCATATTTTTAGCACCTAATATGATCTTGTTCAAAAAAGACTATACCTAATATAATTACACAAATATTAGACATAGACATAAGAATTAAGAAATAATAAAAATAGATAATGAGCCTTTTAATGAACTCTACGAACCTATACCAAGATAGTTATATATATATAAAGTTAAAATTGTAAAAAAATATTCGGGTAGGGTCGATTCTTCTGGTCAAATGCATATGGCATCTATGCCGCCCATATAGGGAGGGGTCAAGTCGGAACCCTATGGATTGCCATCTTTAGATGTAGTCATTTTCATATGAGAGAGAGAGAGAGAGAGAGAGAATATGTCATCAATCATCATCAAGCTTAATCATGTGAATTAATTTTCAACAATCATCATAAAGCTTAATGCCTCATGTGAATTAATTTTCAAACATAATTAAAAAATTCGAATTGGTTGATCCTTATTTAAGATTGGCCCACTCTTGAACATTGGAAATGTGCGAATGTTGGGGACGGAGTACGGTTTTGTTTTCTCCAGGAGCTGCCGCATATTCGGCCTTTCACCTTTGGCCCAATTGCGCTAGGAAAGGATGCGTCAAAGGCCCGTGGTTTTAGTTGGGCCACCTTGGGTTTGTTTTCTCTAGACTGTTGTTTTCCTCTTTCTTTTTTCTTCTTTTCTTTTTTTTTTTTTTTTTTTTTTTTGGGGGGGGGGGGGGGGGGGGGCGGCGAGGGGAGGTGGCCGGGGTGGGGAGTTAGGATTCCGTGTTGAGTTGTGAAAACTTAGTATTGGGTTGAGGTGATGACAGTTTTTGGATGGGCTTTGGACGACAGATTAAAAGATCAAAAAGTTATCATTGAAGTCATTTTGATCATTTCAGTAAAATCTTTTTTATCTCTCAATATTAGGCGTCCAAAAGCTTATCCAAGGGCTACCATCACTTTAGTAAGGTGTTGAGTTTTAACAACTCAGCACTGAATCTTAATTTGGGGGATGGTTAGAAAATAAAAATCAACGCCATCTCATGTTCTCGTATAGTGTGCGTTTATGAATAATGTGCGTTTATGAATAATATCATTTATTAAACAAAAATGATTAAGGGAGAAAAATTAGCATCCCAAACCAAGCCGTTTTTTTATTATTATTATTATTATTTTTTAACCCCAAACCTGCATGGTGTTGGGTTTTTTTCATCCTTGTTATGCATTTTCCATTTTTTTGGCCCTAGAAATTTAGAATAGATAAAAGAAAAAGTTCACTTGGTCCTAAGATCAGGGCAAGGGTTTGGTGTTGATTTGAAAAAAACCAACACTATGCTGGTTTTATTTGGGCCATCATAAAATCAACAGACATTTTAGATCAAAAGACATTGAGGTCAGCTCAGTTCAACACCTTTTTGGTTTGTTGATTCGAGCCGTCTATTGGTTTTATGGACGCTCATATGAAACCAATATGTTGTTTTTTTTTTTCTTCAAATAAACACCAAATTTGAATCCCTAAGAGCATCTCCAGCCCTTACCTTTTTTTTTTTTTTTTTTTACTTTGATTTGAGTTTAAAAAAAAAAAAAAGGGCATTCCCCAGATTTGATATAGAACTCTCTAAACCTATACTCAAATTTTGACTCAAATCATTTTTAAAAATTCCCAACTTATCCCAAAAACATTTTACAATAATTTATTTCCCTCCTTTTTCCCCAGTTGTAGCATCAGCAGAACTCTCGTCTCTCTCTCATCTCTCTCTCCCATCTATCTCTCCATTACCGTGAGTTCTCTGCCAATGAGTCTCCTCTCTCTATTGTCTCTTTCATTTCTCACCCTCGTCATTTTTTCTCATCTCTCTCTCACTCATTCTTCTCTCTTGTTCTTCTCTTTCTCTCCATCTACAAACCAAACCTTAGAAATTCATTCCCATAGAAATTAGATCCAAGAACCATAACCCTAGAAACCCTAAAAATTTGTTCCCATTTTACCGTTGAGACAGGAGAACTAGAACCCTAGAAATCCTTTGTGGCTGCATACCCTGGTAGCATCTCCTAATAAGCTCCGACAACTTGAAGAGAAAGAGAAATGAAAGAGAAATGATCATTTTCCATCCAAGAATGCCGAGAAAGAGAGAAAAACAAGTCTCCGGCAAGTCTCCGACGATATTTCTAGTGAGTTTCGGGGCAAGTATAGCTGTTAAAACTTTTGACCAATTTGCCCCTCATATTTGAGTATGGTTTTGATGTCCCCTAGATTTGGAGAAAAATCTTAGTATTCCCATATTTGATATGGATTTGAGTATAGGGTTGGAGAAGGTTTTTGGCATTTTTACTCAAATTTGAATTTGATGTGAGTTTTGAGTAAGGGTTGGAGATGTTCTAAGATCAATAGATTTGGAGGTTATTAGATTTATTATGAGGCTGCATGTGACCAATAGATAATTAGAATTCTAATACAACACATTTGATGCTTCCCAAGATTTGCAACCATGATTTGATCTCCCAATATTAATAAACAACTAAAAGATAATGTGTGTATATATATATATATATATATATATATATATATATATAAGAAAAATGTTAAAAAGTTTAAATTTTTTATCCAACTGATGTGGTATCTGTTAAATTTGCTCCTTAGAAACAATTATTTATTTAATTAAATTTTTAATTAATTTGCAAAATAAAAAATAAAAAATTGATTTGCCAATTTGGCACCTCATTTGAGTAAAGTAGATTTGGGCAAAAAAAAAAGAAAAAAAAAAGACTATGTAGCATTACTCATATATAGAAAAAAAATGAAAATAATTATTACAATGGGGATGCATGTATAAAGTGGCAAATAAGGTGGCAACTTGGCAAATCAATTTTTTTTTTTTTTTTTTGCACATCAATTAAATAGATAATTGTTTCTAATTAGAAAATCTTACGATTGCCACGTCAGTTGGACAAAAAATTTAAATTTTTTGGCATTTTTCTTATATATATTATCTTTTAGTTATTTATAAATAAAAAAAATCAATGTACTTGATGAATCTGTTGGACTAATGAGTTTATATTCATTTAACATGAACGTTGTCATCTAATAAAGGTTGTTAGTGTATTTTGAAAAAAATTGAAAGTGATTTAGGGTCATAGAAGTAATTTTCTTCTTTTGTCATTTCTCGAGAAAATTGGGGCTCCATCAGAGAATCTTCGCACATCGTGCCGTTTACCAAGTCAAAACAACTGGCTAATCCCATAGGATAATAACAAAGAAGGAACTGCAGCCTCTCTTTCACCTCTCTCTCTCTCTCTCACCTATGTTTGGTGTGTTGCGATAACCACATCCTTTTCTCCAATCCTTATCGGTTTCAATGTACACAAAATTGTTCTCTCCTTTCACCAATATATAACCCACAAAGCCATTTCAGACATATCCCTCAAAAAGAGATCTGTCTCTGGCGTTTCTCCACCAACCTTGGGTAAGAAACATGGCAAAGATCCCTGTGCTACTCTGTTTCACCATAGTTGTTCTTGGGCTTGTGAATGTTTCAACAGCCCATAAACAGGTTGGGATATATGAGCTCAAAAATGGAAATTTCTCTGTCAAGTTCACTAACTGGGGTGCTACCATTACCTCCCTTCTTGTCCCTGACAAATATGGTATGTTCCTTTTGGTTGCATTGGTTTTGATTTTCACTCTTCTTGTTAGATTTTTTTATTTTTTTAAATCTTCTGAGGAATTCTTTTCTTTTTCCTTTTTTTCACATTTTCTCAGGAAAGTTGGCAGATGTTGTTCTTGGGTATGATTCCGTTAAAGGTTACATGGTGAGTTTCTTCCTTCTTTGTAATATTTTTCTCCTCTTGTTTTAAACTTTGTTGGTGAGAAATTTCTTCCCAATGAGATCCACATTCCTCTCTCTCTCTCTCTCTCTCTTTCTCTCTCTCTCTCAAGGGTATTGGTTTGAGCAATTACAGGACTAGCAGAATCAAATATCAGTCAAATTTATTATAGCTAGCTCTGCTATATATTTTTTGTATGTATATATTTTTCTTATGAAGAAGCCGATTACTTTGGGGACTTATTAAGCTTTGGGTACATATCAAATGATCATATCACTAGGCTTATCTACAATTATTTAGTGGGGTTCTTGTGGCCTCATTATCATTGAAAAGTTCTTAATTAACCCTGTATTGTGAATTTGTGATGCATTAAGCACATATATATCTTGTTTAGAAAGGGTAAATTCGACATTTTATGAGGGTGTTTCCCTTATAAGGAGAAAAGGCCCCCGTATCAGCAAGTCAAGATTTTTGGTGAAAGCAAATTTTTTATTTTAATGAAACAACTAATAGGTGGGTTTCTCATATCCTAAGTTTTGCTTTACTAGTCATGCATTTAGCATCATATTTATAGCTTCCAATTTATAAATTATAAGCCCAATTATTTTACTGTTGGTTTATTATGTTTTGTTAGTGAATTTCAATAATCTGTTGAGAGATATTTTGATTAATAATGCAATAATATAATGGCTAAAGTTTTCAATTTTGCAAAATAGTGGCCAAAATTTAGGGAAGAAAAAATTAATCCTGTTAGTATTTTTTAGATATCTTGCTAAGGAGTTAATGAAGTAGAGCCATGGGAATTTTTTATTTTTCACTTTTGGGGAGAGACTATTTCATGTGACTGAGGCACAAATCCCCCATCATGTCGATCATGAGGGTCGATATGAGTCTTTGGGGGCATATACGATCGCATGGAATAAGTTCTGCTTTTCTGAGGAGGGGCTTTTCTACAAATCCATAAATATTTTACATATATGCCTTGCATATTCCCCACCCACAACAGGACACACTTTTGCTCCTTCCACCCAAAATTTTCTTTAATCATTTTTTTATTACTCATAAAATAAATAAATAAAGGATAATGTTATCAAACAAGTTGAAGGCGAGCAAACCAAGAGCTTTTTGTCTGTTCTTTATCATTATTGTGTGATATTTAAAAGTATCTTAATTGACCCAAAAGGTCTATATTCTCTTTAAAGAATGCATTATTGATGGAAACACTTGATTTGGTTTGGTGGAATAGACCTATGCCAAGCTGATTTGTCATATTCTTTCTGCTTCATCAAGAAGATAATACTTTGTTATTGGCCAGTGAGGATGAACCTTCTCCTAAGTGACACGCCCGTGTAATTATCATATTGCCATGTGTAGTATTTTGTATTTATATTACATATATATATATTTTTTTTGGGTAAGTATAGTACATTATTATTATTATTATCATTAATTTAGAGCAATAGTATTTAATGAAACTAAAAGGTCATTTGAGTAGCATGCTCACCTATACGTGGCAAGTTAAGAATTTAACTCCTCGCCAGTCAGATCGAAAGAGGTTCATTAATCCTCACCAGTCAATAGAGTAAAGTATTATCCTTATTTGCCTGTATTTTACTTTATTCTTTTACTAGGTATAGACATGGCATCCCCTAAAAGTATTCACAGATAAATTGGTTGTTACCAAAATAAATCTGCTTAGGTATTTTGAATCTCCTTGGTAGGATGCCTTAATCTAAGGAGACATATGAGACTTTTGGACTCTCCTTCTAGATCTCCAAATATGAAGGGTTGTAATGTTAACTTCTCTTTATTAGACAAGGGCTGATCTGATTGTTTTATGCACTTTGGCCTCATGTGAATGTGAGGATCTGCTCCATTTTTCTTTGTGGTTTTGTTGCTCTTTGAGAGCATGTTTGTGCTTCATGTAAATTTTTTATATTTTGGAATATATTTACTCACTTATCCCAAAAAGAAAAAAATATAAAAAAGGAGACATATGGGTGCACCAGTTTAACAGTGTAAAAGATTTTTGTTAAGTTTATTGACTGCAAATGTGTTTTTATCAATGTCTTCCCTCTGACTTTATATTGAGCCCAATTGGTTATAATTTCCTGTCCTTTTTCTTTCCATATCAAAATTGATAACTTTATGCTGAAAACTTTCTTCCTTGTGCATTTCTATTGTTTCAGAATGATACATCATACTTTGGTTCCATTGTTGGACGGGTTGCTAATAGGATTGGAGGTGCTCAGTTTACTTTAAATGGAATCCACTATAAACTAGTTGCGAATGAAGGCAAAAACATGCTTCATGGTACATTGTCCTTATTTAAACTTCAAAAAACAAATTTTCATTTAGCCTGGCAAAAGAAACACTTCCTCAAAATTGGTGTTTTAATTTCTTTTTTCTTGATTCTTTTTATATGAATATCAGGTGGGACAAGAGGATTTAGTGATGTTGTTTGGAAAGTAAGCAAGTATCACAATGAGGGTCAAACACCTCGCATCGTCTTCACCTATCGCAGCCATGATGGTGAAGAAGGTAATACAGCCTATATTTCACTCTATATTCATCTGTTTTTGCACTTGTTTCATAGTCGTATGTTGCTGGATTTTGAATTCTGAATATTTATGTTAGTATGTGGGAAGATGAAATGTGTTTTTATCCTCCAATTCAATAGGAGGTATGATGTATCATGATTTGCTTCTTGTCATAATGGACAGTGGACAGTCCATTATTGATCAACTGGCTTACACATTGTATGGTCGAAAAATAAGTGCCACCATGTGTGTGCTCTATGCACTCAGACTTGTCCCATGTCTTATGCAGGATTTCCTGGTGATCTTCGTGTTTCTGTGGCCTACGCACTCCTTGGATGCAATGAATTGAGTGTAACAATGAAAGCCAGAGCTCTAAACAAGGCTACTCCAGTAAATCTAGCTCAACACACCTACTGGAACCTAGGTGGCCACAACAGTGGCGATATCCTTTCCAATGATGTCCAGATTTTTGGATCCCATATTACGCCTGTTGATAGCCAGCTTATCCCCACTGGGAAAATTGTGCCCGTGAAAGGAACTCCATATGATTTCCTCAAACCCCACACTGTTGGAAGCAGGATCAAGCAGCTTCCTAAGGGTTATGATATCAACTATGCGCTCGATGGTGGCATGGTCCACCATAAGATGAAGCGGGCTGCAGTGGTTCATGAAAAGCGGTCAGGAAGAGTGATGGAGCTGTTGACCAATGCGCCTGGTGTGCAATTTTATACGGGTAACATGTTAAAGGATACGAAGGGGAAAGGTGGGTTTATTTACAAACCTCATGCGGCGCTTTGTCTGGAGACCCAAGGATTCCCTGACTCAGTCAATCACCCCAATTTTCCTTCGCAGATTGTGACTCCTGGAAAGTCCTACAAGCATTATATGCTGTTTAAGTTTTCAACCAAGTCATAAAATTGTTTATATGAGCCATCCAGAGCTGTCTCTGCATTTTCCAACTGTTTTGGTATGCTTGAGAAAAGGTTGGAAAAGGATTGCATTCTACTTTTCATTTGAATGTATGAAGAATTGTGCAAAAAGAAATGAATAATGAAATTTAGAGACATAACTTGCCATTGCGGCGATAATTCTAGTTTCTTTTCTAGACTCTCTATTCTCTTTGATATTTCTGTTCAAACTGTTAAATCTTGGCTTGCTATCTCTTGAAGAGTTTGAACATTCATTGGCTTTTACATTCTATCTCATAGCAAAGCACTTGTACAACTTTGTGACTTTTTTAAGGGTATATTTGTTTGGCCGGAATTGGGGGGAATCTAAACTTAATGGAATGAGATTTTCAATGGTTTTCCATTCCATTTCAATTCCTCCCAACTTTGACCAAACAAACGTGTTAAAAGATTGTAAAGTGATTTCAATTTGATACCTACCAATTTATGCAATATTTTCCAAGTTTCATAAAAAAGAAGTCTTAAAACTGTCCTTGGGGGGTTGATGGTATCTCTCTCCTCTTATGAGGTAGAGGTCTTAGGTTCAAGTCTTCGAATCTTGGGGTGCATTTAGTGTGGAAGTAGATGGCTTACTTAACTGCATATTTGGTACACCTGATAGAAGCCAATCCACCTGATAGAAGTCTTACCTCACCTAATTGAATTCAAATGAACTTCATACAATTGGGCTTTTAATCGTAAGTCTCATGAATGGGCTGACATGGGAGGACTTTGTTGGTCATTTGAAACGGCCCAAACCAAAGCTGCTACTTATTTAAAGACAAAGCTCATCACAAATCCTGTAAATTTCATATATTCACTTGGAACTTGAGTGATATCGGATTTAAATTTATAAATAATTCAACGCTATGTTTGGATAAGGAATTTTTAGGTAGAATTTGCTTTTGAGATGGAATTTGTAAAATTTTTATAAAGATAAGATTAGGGGTGTTCATGGTTTAGGTTAAAACCGAAAACCAAACCGAACCAAACCAAACCGACCGGTTTGGTTTGGTTTTTTTGTCATTAGGTTTGGTTTTGGTTCCAATTTTAGAAAACCGAATTGAATTGGTTTGGTTTTGGTTTTCATGTTTAAAAAACCAAACCAAACCGAAAAACCGAAAAAACCGAAAAATATATAATATATATATATTATTTTATTTTATATATTATATATCAAATTTTAATTTGTAATTTGTTGATTTTAAGTTTCTTATTGTTTTTCCTATTTTAGCTTGGCATGTATTAAACTAGTTATTAATGTTGTGTGAGATAATGGTATGTATTAACTTGGAGATTTAAACTTGGATTGACATATGTCAATTTGTTTCCATTTTGATACAATGTTTAATGTTTTTTTTTAGTTGCTAATGTAATGCTTTTATTAAAAATGTTTTAATTTGGAGTTTGGCATGTCATTTTTTTCATTTTCAATTATTTGTTGCTACTTGATTGGTTAAAACCGAAACCGAACCGAACCAAACCGAATTTTTATGGTTTGGTTTGGTTTGGTTTTTTTATAGTATGGTTTGGTTTTGGTTTGAGAAGAGCAAAACCGAAGTATAATGGTTTGGTTTGAAAAGTACCCCAAAACCGAACCAAACCGAACCACGAACACCCCTAGATGAGATGGACAAAATTCTTGTAAAAATTTTACAAATTCCATCTCAAAAACAAATTTCACCAAAAAATTCCTTATCCAAACATAGCGTAAGGGAGAATTTGGAATACAAGTAAATTCCATCAATTATTTAAAAAGAAAAAAAAAAAACCTCAACTTAATCTTCAATGGTGGACCAATTATTTATTACACCATCTTCATAATTGAACAAGTCTTTTATAATTTTTAACTAATCTCTTATCTCGTAAAGATAGGTCAAGTTTGATAAAACATGCCGTTTTAGAAAATTTATTATTGTATTTATTTGTCATTTATTAAATTTGATCTTTCCAAAAATACATTTTCTTATTCGGTATTGATTTTTGTATTGACAATAATTATTGAAATAAAAAAAAATCATAAAGGAAAATTTAAAAAATTTAAGATTTAACTTTTAAAATTTAAGATGGATGAATTGCTATTTTCTTGTTGATTACACTATGATATCTTTATCCCCTAATAAAGAAAATACCTCCTCACATGAATTGCAATTGCAATTCGCACATGAGATTGGAAAAAGAGACGAGGAAGAGATGGCTCTGTTGTCATCTGCTTCTTTCTCCCAAATCCCCAAACAGCTGCCCCGCTTCACTCCCAAACCAGGTTCTCTCTTCACCCTCTCTATTGTGGCCTTTCTTTTTTCGCGTTCCTCTGTTTCTCCGAAACTGACATGCTATAATTTACACCCATACTTACACTCACTGCATTGCTTCAAATTATTAAAACCAAAAAACTCTTTGATTTCAGTGCTGAACCGGCGCAAGATTCTTCATTTTATTTTATTTTATCTATTAATTATGTTAATTACTGATTAACAGTCGTAGGGAAATGGAACAGCTGCAGATTGGTGATATCTTGGGATATATATACAGTGAATGCTATATCTAACAGTAGCAAAGGAGCCCAGATGCAGAACTATTCTAATGTGACAATGGGCTCTTCTTCTTCTTTTTCGCCTTCTATATCTTCCGGGTCTTACCAGCAATCGAAGCAGGTGTGGATATGGACAGAAAGCAAGCAAGTCATGACGGCCGCCGTCGAGAGAGGATGGAACACCTTCATCTTCTCGTCGCGATGTCGAGAACTTGCTCATGAGTGGTCATGTGAGTTATAGTTGAATACTACAGAGTATTGCTCTTCTTTTGCTTTTTATTGATTGGATTTGGTGTATTGCGTTTGTATTTGTTTATGCAAATTGTGGATGATAGTTGGATGGTTTTCGTAATTTAGAAAAAAATTTCGATGACTTGAGCTATTTGAACTGTTGGGTTGGTGCGGTTTAGGGTTATAGAGGTGATTTTTTTTTTCCTTGTTTATATAATTTGTGAGATGATAATTGGTTGGTTAAAGTAATATAGAAAAATTTTCGAGGATTTGAGCTGTTTGAAGGGTTGGGTTGGTGCAGTTATGGGTTATAATTCAATAAAAGAGGCAATTAGCTCATGTGGGAGGATGAGTCAGCAGTCGATATGTAACTTTTAGAATCCGAAGATACAGGAAATGGAACCTGGGAATCGGTTTCCAAAAGGTTCGCCTATAGCAGAAAATAGTAGACAGGTAAATAAGTAGGCTGGATGTTGAGTGGAAAAGAAAATGGTGTCAGGCAAAGGGAAATTTATGTGAAGCAAAATGGCCAACTTATTATAATATACATCACCAAGCTCACGAAAGTATATTTGTTTTGATAATCGAGCAGTTTATTCAAAACTTTCAAATTAGGTAGGAATCACGTGGTTGTTTTCATATTTGTTTTCCTCTTAATTTTCTTGCCAAGATATGAGCATTTATGCACCATGTTATGTCCTTGTCTGTGATATATATTGACAAACATGTTCATTATTATTTGCTTCTAATTAAGCATTTTTCTAACATCAGTATAATGTAATGTTCCATAGAATGCGTACGCAACCACACATGTATAGATTTCAGTGAGGTACCCTATATCCCTGTCTAAGGCATGGTATTCAAGTTTATCATCCTGAAATTTTTGTTATGGAATGTACAGCAACTGCATTGATATGTCCTCTTTTCATTGAAGAGGGAGAGCTTTTTGACAGTGAAAAAAGAAGGGTTGCCACAATTTCGGAGGTTTCTTCTCCTGAAGATTTACAGCAGCTCCAACCAGCAGACGAGCAGGCAGAGAATGTTATTATTAATTTACTAGATTGGCAGGTATATCCATTGCTGATTGCTCAGGAGAATTTTCACCTAAGCAAGTTTATCAGTATGCTTTCATATTTTGCACTCAAATGAAATAATTTTTTCTCACAAGTACTTGTAATGAGAGCATTGATTGGTTGACATGGCTGCAGAGTCTTGTCCACTTGGCCAACGACTTGGGTTCTACTCTGGTTATGATTTATACTTCATATAATACTTTTATGTATTGTTGATAGATGTCATTATGTTTAACTTGCAGTTCCTTAACCTCAGCTTACTTAAAATTTGTCCAATTGATTTCATTAGAACTTGCCTTCTACTTCCATGAATTCAATGGAAACTGGTGGAATTTTTCTTACTATGCAACCATCTACTTTCGGGTTAAATCTGGCTAAATCAGGCTGTGGTGTTTCTTCCATGGCTTCATCTGTGGGAAGTGGGGTGTTTGGAAATCCTATTCATTGTGTAGTTGAAGTTGCTGAGGATTGTGTTATTTTCTTTTTCTTCAAGTATTTAGTTGTGGCTTAGGCTCTATACACTTAACCTGAAGTATTATTCACCCATGCCTGCTTTGTAATCATATTTCATAGATGTTATTCCAATAACATGATCTCCTTTTTACCATTTGTTTCCAATAAAAACATATCAAATAGCTTGTCTATCATCCTAGAATGCATAATTTTAGTTGGTTCTTTTGAAATAAAGCTATTTTTTCTCTGTAATATTTTATGAAATCCTACTTTTTAGTCGGTCCGTGATTTTGTGTTTCTTAGGTAATACCTGCAGAGAATATTGTTGCAGCATTCCAAGGCAGTCAAAAAACAGTGTTTTCCATTTCTAAAACGTCCTCTGAAGCACAAATCTTCCTTGAGGTATCTCTTAAATGCTTTAAAATCTGGACCTGAAAAAAAGCTTTATGTTTAAAGCACGACTTGTATTCTTTGATATTGTCAATTCAGCATCTTGACATCCTATATGTTTTCTTACTTTTCTGTTTGTAGGCCTTGGAGCAAGGTCTGGGTGGAGTTGTTTTAAAAGTTGAGGACTTCAGAGCTATTATTGAGCTCAAGGTAATATGTTCTTGGGTAGGGCTTCTTGAGTAGTGAAGCATTGTTCCTTATATCAGTTAATATTATCAGGACTATTTTGACAGAAGGAATGAAGCAACCAATATATTGAGCTTGACCAAAGCCACTGTAACTCAAGTTCATATAGCTCGAATGGGTGACCGAGTTTGTGTGGATCTCTGCAGCCTCATGAGACCCGGTGAAGGACTTCTGGTTTGCTCCTAGTTTCTTGTCCAATTTTTTTGGCTATCTTGATTCATTATTGAGCTAATCATACGTGATTCTGTCATTCTTATTGCACAAGTGTCCTTTCATAGGTTGGATCTTTTGCTAGAGGGCTATTCCTTGTTCACTCAGAATGTTTGGAGTCAAATTACATTGCCAGCCGTCCTTTTCGGGTCAATGCAGTGAGTTTTGGTTTTGGAGTTCCTAGAGATGATATTCTGATGAATGTTGTCATTGAAAACTTGATAAGCACTGATCCAGAGGGTTTGGCACATCCGTTGCCACTTCAAGATTAACAGTGCCTCGGTTCACAGAGCTAATTTACAATGGCTTCATTGGTTTTCTTATTTTGACCCATCATTTCTAGTTTCTCATACCTTTTATGATGAGTCCCTTCATTTTCTTATAGGATTTCAAGAAATTCCCCATTTCTAGTTTCTGATACCATTTTGTGATTTTGGTGATGACCGAGTGTACATAGCAAACTTTGTTCAAATGCTTTGCGTTTCAAGATTGAACCATTTTTCTATGCAGTTTATAAATAAACACTCATAAAGATTTTTGTCTTTTGAATATAATTTGGCAATATGAGACCACTATGTCAATACAGCTTGTATTCTCAATGGCTAAAATGGGCCTAGAAACTCATGCTCTGTTGTTTAACAGGAATTTTTGTTGTGGTCTGCAGCTTTTGTGATGGTAACAAGGCATGTAATAGTAGACAGCCAACTTATTTTCATTGAAAATGAAAATGAAAGAAGTTATTTTCCTTCAAGGAGAAATGAAGTACTCGCTTAAGAGAACAAATCAATATCATTGTGTTCCAAAATCCTGACATGAAGTAGTGGGAGTTCATCATGCCATTTCCTCGGTCTATTGTTCTGTGATACTTATGTGCAGCCTATTTACCAAGAATCTGTCGTAAATGTACAGGGGCCTGTACATGCCTATGTTGCTGTTCCAGGAGGGAAGACTTGCTACCTTTCGGAGTTAAAAGCTGGCAAGGAGGTAATTGTGGTTGATCAAAAAGGCCAGCAACGAACGGCAATCGTTGGGCGTGTAAAGATAGAGAGTAGACCGTTAATTCTTGTGGAGGCAAAGGTTTGTGTACTTCAAATACGATTACAAACATCAAGTAATCTACTGAAAATATTTCACCTGTTCATTGTTTGAGTGTGAATAGTTCACAAGCTGCGATATGTTGCTGTTAGATTAAATAATCTCAATTGGATAATTAACATCATATACTTCACTATCTTCAGTGAGTATATTCAAATCCACATGAACACATTTGATGTAATTTATCCAAACCAGCATATAAAAGTGCAGAACTTTTTTCCCAACCTGTATCTTTCTAAGGACATAAAGTAATGAGAGTAATGTAAGGAAATCTCCATTTTTTTGATCTGTGATAAATTATCAGGTTGGATTGTGAAAGATTTGTTGATAGTCTTAACATCTAAGCAAATAGAGGATACAATTTCAGAAAGGGTTTGATTACTAGCAATGAATTTTAAAGAGAAAAAGCTTATTTAGAAAGAATTGTTTTTGAGGAAGAGTTAGATGATTGACTGAAGAGAAGACAAGGAGGTTCTGAATGGAACATTTAAAACATTGCTAAACTGGGAGCTGTAATCTGGTACAAAATACTGATGCAAGAGACGAATTCTTGTGCCTCTCACTTGATCCATTGTTTTTGTGTGCGTGTTGCAATTTATTTACGGCCTGTTTGGTTGTCCAATTCAAAATTAAACAATTCAAGAAATTTTACATAGGGTTGAAGGTATAATTGTGAATGGCTTTGTCAATGTTTTCTTTTCTTCTGTTCACTCCCCATTTAAATGGAGCCCATCTCTGATAATTTTGTTAAATGTGTTGGGAAAACTTAACTGAAATTCTAAATCCACTTGCTATCGCTAATTGATTACTAAGTATATGATATTGAACTTGTGCTTGCAGAGAGATTCAGATAATCAAACTCTTTACAGCATCCTTCTACAGAATGCAGAAACAGTTGCTTTAATCTGTCCTTGCCAAGGTCTATTCTGTCTGTCAATACTAGTTCCTTAAAGTGTTGGATTTTTTATTTGCCTTCCTTATCTTAAAGATTTGAACCTTGCTACATATCCTCTGCAGGAAATGGACAGCAAAAACAAGCAATTCCCGTGACCTCACTCAAAGTTGGAGATGAAGTTGTGTTGAGACTACAGGGTGGGGCTCGACACACGGGAATAGAAATTCAAGAATTCATTGTTGAGAATTGAATAAGCTGATATGATAAATTCTATTCCCGTGTGTCGAGAGTGGACCAGATTAGGTATCTTGTAATTGCATGGGTATCCTCTATATTATTTTGGTCCAAGATTACTGTCTCTCCTCCAATTCATAACAAATTCAACAAGCCTTTTTTTATGACACTGCATTTGGCACGCTTGTGCATGAAACCATTTCCATGGAAATATTTGTATTCGTGATGTAGAATCCGAGATGGGTTAATACTATGGCTTCAAAGAGTTAAAAGGTCTGCATTTTGAATACTGTAATGGAAAACCACATGCTTTACTTGATCTAACTGTTAATATCCCAGGGGCAAACTAAAGCCATCAAAATGTTAGCACCCTTAGATATTCTTAGCAGACTGAACCCTCTCATGGAAAGATAATGTTGCTGTACAACATTTGAGCATGAGGATGGATAGGCTTCCCCGTTCAATTTGTATTGTTTACTGTAAATAGTTTTATCTGAAATAATTACATGGGAAATTTCTGTATTTGAGTACTTAACCCTTCTGGCTGGGACTCAGCTTGCTATTAGACTACAGGAGTGCCAACAACAAATGGGCCTTGACGATTAATTTAGCTTTGTACCATCTGATTTTACCACGAGTTATGAGGCCTAAAGTCATTTGACTAAGATGGTACTTGGCATAGGTAGGTCTCATTTTCTGCTGGGTGGTCCTCCACGTTATAAATTATTTGTACAAATTTGTCAAAAATGATGCTCGGCAGCTTGTGCAACCCTCCACCAATCACCTTGACTTGACAAATGGACTTTATGAGTCGTTATTATCTTATCAGTTACGGAAGACAGCTTGATTTATGAAAATGATCATGACTACCAACATTTGGGAGCCTTTAAAGGGCTAGCAACTTTAGAGATCTGAGCTCGATAGCTAACTTTTTGGAAATACTCCTACTCATTCGTTTAACTAAAATGTAAAATTATCTAGTTTTTTGAAGATGTTCTAACAATATAATCTATGCGTCGTTTGACCAATCCAGCTTTCTAAATTACAAAACTACCTTTTTTTTCTTTTTTTTTTTTTTTTTGGGGGTAAAAAATATTTTACTCTCATTTGGATAAATTTTTAATTTGAATATACTTTGAAGAATTCTTATTGGTCATGGCATCATCATTGTACATAAGCATGCTTCAAAACCCATGAGTGGGGTAAGTTGACTTGGGTCTTCGCTGCAACTTCAAAGGTGGTTCCACCCGTATGTTAAGTAATGGCTAAAAGATGTGTATTCAAATGAAATCAAGGGTTCCGTTACTCCCGAAATAGGGAATCTAACAAATCTGGTTGTTCTGAACCTCTATGGTAACCACCTCACTGGTCCAATCCCTTCATCTTTGTTTCTTTTAACTAATTTGACGGATTTCTCTGTTGGTTCAAATCAAATCAACGGCTCCATTCCTTCAAAAATAGGGAATTTGAGACATTTGGTTGGTTTGGACCTCAGTTCTAATACCCTCACGGGCCCAATCCCTTCATCTCTAGGTCAAATAGCCAATTTAACATGGTTGTACCTTTCCGATAACAAGCTAAGCGGATCCATCCCAATTGATCCTTGGAACTGCTCCAATATGCAATCCTTGTCACTAAAGAAACAATTCTTTGAATATAATGGTAGCATTTCCCCGCACATCAGTAACCTTTTTGCACTATATTATATTGACCTGAGTTATAACTAAATCAATGGGCAGATACCTCCCCTACTCGAGGATCTAACAAACTTACACTACTTGTATCTATCCCACAATAATCTCTCTGGCCCCATTCCAAATCTTACGACAGAGTTGATAGTGACTTTTCCTGCAATGCTTTGGAGGGTCTATCCTCCAATGACATCATAGGTTCACCATCTTGCTCTCCATCTCCTGCAATAATTATGGCTCCAGGTCCATCTCCAACAACCACTGATGAGTCATTGTATAAAAAGGCAAACAACACAGTTGCGCACGATGTCACCGTTTTTCTTCCCATCTCCGTTTTTCTTGCCTTCCTAGTCTTTGGAAGACTGTTGTTCTTCCCTCAACATGAGGGCAAGAATACAAGAATTGAAGCCATAGCAACAAAGGATGGAAACATGTTCTCAATATGGAATTATGATGGGAAGATTGCATATGATAACATTGTTGACGCCACAGAAGACTTTGACATCCGATATTGCATTGGGACTGGAGGTTACGGAGGTGTTTACAAAGCACAGCTGCCCTACGACAATGTAGTTGCGTTAAAGAAGCTTCATCATTTGGAAGCTGAGGAACCGGCCTTTGGCAAGAGTTTCAAGAATGAGGTACAAGTACTAACAAATATACGGCATCGAAACATTGTGAAGCTTTATGGCTTCTGTCTACATAAAAGGTGCATGTTTCTCGTCTATGTTTACATGGAAAGGGGAAGCCAATTTTGTGTTCTCAAAAATGAGGTTAAAGCTGTGGAATTGGATTGGGCTAAGAGGGTGAACATTGTTAAAGGCATGGCACATGCTTTGTCTTACATGCATCACAATTGCACCCCACCAATTGTCCATAGAGACATATCAAGTAACAACATTCTTTTGAACTCGGAACTGGAGGCTTTTGTCTCTGATTTTGGCACAACGAGACTACTAGATCCTGCTTCATCCAATCAAAAACTATAATTGCAAGCACTTATGGATATATTGCTCCAGGTAAACTATACTCGTGCACTTTTCTTTTCTTTTCTTTTTCTTTTTTTTTTTTCTTTAGAATTTAAAGTTTATTTTACTCTTCTAATTATCTTTTGCACTATACTTATGCTCCGAATTATTATTCTTATATAATCGGTACTATCTCCTACCTGGCCAGAGGTGGCCTACCTAGAAATGGTTAACAAATATAACCACATTATTATTAAATGGGTGGGCCTATAATGAGCCTAATTTTACTAACAAAAAGTTTGACAGGAAAGATTTGATGAATTATTTCGAAGCACATTCCTTTATAAATCAAGCATATAAGCATGGATTTCTCATACAGTTGCTTGTGCACATGGAAAAAGATTTAATTCCTCATATTTATTATTTGTGTATGCAGAACTTGCCTACACTATGGCTGTGACCGAAAAATGTGATGTTTATAGTTTTGGGGTGGTTGCGCTAGAAACAATAATGAGAAGACATCCAGGAGAACTCCTCTAATCATTAACATCATCATCTGCTCAAAATATAATGCTAAGTGACGTATTAGACCCACGCATCCTGTCTCAAGCAAATCAATTGCTTGTGAGCGATATTGTTCTTGTTGCGACACTTGCATTTGCATGCTTACACATAGATCCAAAATCTCGGCCAACAATGCAACGCGTGTCTCAGGAATTTCTTGCTCAGAGGACACCATTAGCCAAGCCTTTTCATGCAATTCCAATATCACAACTTAGGAACCATGAAATGTTTGTGGCTTTGTTGTAGATGATGGAAACAGTTAATTGAGAATCAAAATTTTTATTGACAATTTTAATTTTAACAAGGGAGCGTTGTTTCTTTACTCACATTTAGAAGAGAATTAGCTACCCTGTTTCTTTTGTAATTTTGTTCCTTATTCATCCAACATTTCCCTTCATAACATAAATTGGCTCAGCTAGCTTAATAAATGTGGTTAAATGTTTGAAAAATACTTCTGAATATATTTGAAAAGGGATCAAGAAAATTCCCAATTCGTTGGCGTATGAGGAGAAAGAAAAATATTGTCACATTGTTAAACATGAACAGAGAAAGTTTTTGACTTTAAGGAAAGCTCGTGGCTTGGGGAAAAGATTATATTTTATTTCAAACCATGGGAGGATTTTGTAGTCGAGTACTAGCTAGAACGTCAGACAATGTACAATTTCCTTGTGAACGACTTGAGCTTGGTTATAGACATTGTTACAGCACATAGCAACACCCACATTAGAAAGAGAATTAGCCCCGTACCCTGTTACACTATAGCAAAATGTGGACACGTTTAATTTATTTATTTAAATTTAATGAACATCTGCAGTAGGAGGACAATTTATTGATAAAAAAAGAAAATGATACACCTAGATAGGGGGACGGATGTCCCTTACCCCTCAAAGATGCCAACTATACCTTACCCCTCAATGTGAACACTTTTAATTGGGAATTAATCGAATACAAACATTCCAAGGATGATTATTAGGCTGGAAACCAAGTTGTGGGAATCGGTTTCAACCATTAATTCAACCATTTTAAAGTTGAGATGACATCTCCCTTAAAATTCGTATACCTATAAGATTCATATACTTGCAATAAAATGGTTTATGCACGAGACGTATCATGCTTAATGAAGTGATGTGTCAATGAAAATGATGCTAATCATTTTGCTTGCTCAAGCAATTACATATTGTTTTCTGTAAAGAGTTTATTTGAAGTCATTTGTTGGGAAAATTTTGAATATGGGTACTTACCCTTCTACCCTTCTACAGTTCTATAAGCACCCTTAGCTACTTTGATTGAGTCTCAGCTTGCTATTAGACTACCGGAGTGCCAATTGATAGGCCCTGAAGATCAATTTAGCTATGTATCATCTGATTTTTACCATAAGAGTTATGAGGCCTAAAGTCATTTGGTTAAGATGGTACTTAGCATAAGTAGGTCTCATTTTCTGATGGGTAGTCACTAGTCAGTCCTTTTTTCCTTTTTTTTTTTTCTCCCTCCAAGTGGACAATATTTTATTGCAGAAAAAGCTATGGCCTAAAGCCTACCTCGAGAGCAATGATCTGTTCAAGCCAAGAGGGAACATTGTATCCCCACTCTTCACCATGTAACTTTAGCACCAAATTTTCAAACACTATACTTGAGAGCTCGTGCAACACACCAGCCAACCTAGGGATGACAATGGGCCGGGTCGGATGTGGGTTGGCACCACCCCATATCTGACCCAATCTTCAATATCTTATACCCATGCCCGACCCGATACTTGATGGGTATGAAAAATTAAACTCCATCCCCGATCCACCGTCTTCTTGGGCCATCAATGCCCGACCTGCCCATACTCGACCATCCTGTTGTGAGGATTTTTTTTACCCAAATTCCATTTTTTTGCTACTTACACCTATTACATGTTATTCATATAATCATATACCAAGCTTATAAATGTTTTTAGCACCTAATATAATTTTGTTCAAATAAGATCATACCTAATATGATCACACAAATATTATACACAAACATAAGGATTAAAAAACAATAAAAATACATAATGAGCCTTCTAATGGACTCCATAAGCCTATACCAAGATAGCTTTCAAATATTCATAAAACCATACATAAATTTCAAACATAGGACATTAAAAATATATATATATCTCTCTATTACATTGTAAAATATATATATATATATATATATATATATATTGTAAACATATCGGGTTGGGTCGGGTCTCGGGTTTTTTCTTTTTGGGATCCATGCCCGACCCGTACCCGATATATATATAAATAAAGAATTTATACCCATACCCGACCCGATAACCGAAAAAAAATAAAAAAATACCCACCCATTCGGGTATGGATCAAGTCGGGATCCTATGGATCAGGGCGAAATTGCCACCCTTAAGCCAACCTAACCTGACGAAAAGACTTACAAGTCAATATTACCTTATGAGTTACGCAAATAGCTTGAGTCAATAAAAATACCTTGACCCAACGCCAAATCCAGTGTGAACGCACCTCACCTCTCTCATTGCATCAAATTAATGGTTCCAACCCTACTGAATCTTTTTTTTTTTTTTTTTTTTTTTGTGTGACATTAACCCTTCTGAATTATTAAACCCAAATAATCTAGTTTTATAGGACTTTAGTTAGAAGATTTGTTTGAAAATTTTAAAAACTGGATCAGATTGGGTCTAAGTCCTTAATACTATTTGGTTTTTAAGTAACCTTACATTTTATTTGAAATGTGTCTATGCTTTATATTTTACATCAAGTAAATAGATTTTCAAGAAAAAAAAAAAAAAAAGCACTTACCAAACAAGAGTGAAATCAATCCACGTTAGGATCATCTCCAACTGGTCAAGATTTTATATTTTCCAAAAAGCCTTAGTTGCTTCCGATTTATATTTTCAAGATTTTGCTTGCTCAAGCAATTATATATTGTTTACTATAAAGAGTTTATCTGAAATCATTTTTTGGGAAAAATTTGAATATGAGTACTTAACCTTCTAGAAGCACCCTTAGCTGCTTCCGATTGAGTCTCTCAGCTTGCTATTAGACTACAGTGGTGCC
Organism: Liquidambar formosana; assembly: GCA_039720395.1. NCBI lineage: Eukaryota > Viridiplantae > Streptophyta > Magnoliopsida > Saxifragales > Altingiaceae > Liquidambar > Liquidambar formosana. The sequence goes on from CM077832.1 coordinate 5,685,378, forward strand.
ATCAGATGGGCCCTGAAGATCAATTTAGCTCTGTATCATCTGATTTTACCATATGGGTTATGAGGCCTAAATCATTTGGTTAAGATGGTACTTGGCATTAATGGGTCTCATTTTCCGATGGGTAGTCAGTTCTTTTTTTTTTTATTTTTTTTTTTTGCAAGTAGATAACATTTTATTGCAGAAAAAGCTATGGCCTAAAGCTTGCATCAAGAGCAATGATCTGTTCAAGCCGAGAGGGAACATTGTGTCCCCACTCTTCACCATGTAACTTTAGCACCAAATTTTCAAACACTATGCTAGAGATCTCGTGCAACACACCAACCAACTTGACTTGATGAAAAGACTTGCAAGTCAATATCACCTTATGAGTTACGGCAAACAGCTTGAGTCAATAAAAAGACATGGACCCAACGTCAAATACACGCCTAACCTCTCATTGCATCAAATTAATGGTTCCAACCCTGTTGAATTTTTTTTGTTTTTTGTTTTGTTTTTGTTTTTGTTTTTTTGTTTTGTGTGTGTGTGTGACATTAACCCTTCTAAACTATTAAACCCAAAGAATCTAGTTTTACATGACTTTAGTTAGAGGACTTGTTTGAAAATTTTTAAAACTTGATCGGATTGGGTCTAATTCCTTAATATTATTTGGTTTTTAAGTAACCTAATTTACATTTGATTTGAAAAAAAATGTGTTTATACTTTATATTTTACATCAAGTAAATAAATTTTCAAGAGAAAAAGCACTTACCAAACAAGAGTGAAATCAAACCACGTCAGGATTATCTCCAATTGATCAAGATTTTATGTTTTCCAAAAAGCCTCTTGAGTACTGATCAGCTCTGAATGTTATACAAATTTATTTATTTATTATTATTTTTTTTTTAAGGAAAAAGAAAAATGCAATTAAGGAAGTGCATTTAAGCAATGACAATTCAGCACATTAAATTCTGACATTTTAAAATTTTACTTGTTGCATATGTGTTTTAATATAGTTGGGTCTTACAAAAGCTTTTAATAATAAGATTATTGCGATGTGGCCATGTGGGTCAGTTTACCAATCTAAGATCTTTATACCTTTATTCTAGTCAAATCAATGGTTCCCACTGATATATAGGGAATTTTTTGTCTTAAAGACACATGTCAAGGTATATTTAATAAACCAAAAAGCACATGAAAAATATAAAATATATAAAAAATATGTAAATAATATAAAAAAAACCTTTCAAATGCATGAAAAATGATGTAAATTGCATATAAAGACATAAAAGGGCATGTATTTCAGAGTACATGGTATCAACGTAACAAACATAAGTATTTCTCATCTTATGGGCTAGAGAATATACTGATGCCAGACGTTTATTGCTGTGAAGCCATTTACATTATTGTCAGTCTCACAGGTGTAAGTCATACATTGTAAAATGCAAGTAGGATGCTTAAATACCGCTTGAAAACCCATGATTTGGGTAAGTTGACTTGGGTCCTCAAACGCAACTTCAAAGGTGGGGGATTTCTATGGTACCTAGTACCCACACAAAAAATAGGGCAAGGCACATTTTATGGTAAATGGTTATATTTTTATGTGATCAAAGGTTACAAAAAAATATGATCAACTTACCATTTGGGTATGGTACCTGAAGGTACCATAGAATTTCCCTCAAATGTGATTCAACTCAGAAGCTAATCAATGGCCAAAGCTGGTCTTGACAGCGAGACACAAAGCCAGACCCCAAAAAAAAAAGACCACGACTCCCCGCGCTAGAGACAATAATGGGAACTTCCCATTGGGAAGGCATCCTTTCTCAGTGGATTTTTCCCCCAAATTTGGGTTATTTTTCTGCTTTATTATAATATGATGTATTATTAAAAAAGCTTTTCCTTTCTCAGTGGATTTTTATGATCTTAATCATTTTATTAATTTTTTTTAAACACGGGAGATTTTATCGCGAATCCTAGGAAAGTTTTTCTATTTGAGCATGCACTCGATCGATGTTCCTGTAAGCACATTATTTCTGGTACCTAGGTTTGCAGTTAGAACAATACAGTTTTAATAGAAAATAGGCCCCGGCCACCTCAACTATCCCTAAGGTAAATGAAGTATTACGATGATCAAAGTATATTAATTTAAGGGTAAATTACAAAAAACCTCTTTAATGTTTGACCCTTTTTCATGTAATCCCCTAAAGGAAAAATGATTGTTACAATGTCCTCATAGATAGTTTGAGCAATTAGCATTACTATATAATCATTGTTCCCATTTTTTCTTAAGGGTATGTATTATGTGAAAAAGAGCCCAACATAAGGGGGATTTCTTATAGTTTACTGTTTACCCTTACCCTTAATTTAAAAACAGGATTCAATATATTATTATGGTAAGATGATCAAAGCATCTTTACATAACAAAAAGACATCCTATTTATTATTATGGTTTCTGTCATAATCAATCTTTAAAGACAGGATTCTTTTTTGTGGAAGGGTCCTGCAGACCACTTCAAGTGGCAAATTTCCAGGCACGATAAATGCTTGAAAACCCATGATTGGTGACTTAGTCTTCAGATGCAATTTCCAAGATGGTTCTACTTTGATGTCAACTGATTATTAAAAGCCGGCCTTGACGAAGACCCAAAGATATGACCCTGTGTACGTGGCCACCACAAGGCAGCATCCACGAGCGGAAGTAATCAACCAACTCAATCAATAATGGAGGTTAAAAGAATATGGATTCATGCTAAAATTCTACCCAAAGAAGTATCAAACCAAAATCCCTGAATTCGTGAGAGTCTCTACCATAAAGTTCTTCTCCAAAACGTGTTTCCCAATTCCTTGAATTTCTATAACTAGTCCTTTTTATAGAGTATTAAACCCAATTCCTTGTTGAGACAAAAACTGTAAAATTCAATTTTCATAAGTAAACTCTGGGCTCAAAAATACTCTGTATAATAAAGGAATTCCAATCACAATTCAAGAATTTGGGACAATTTCCAATACAACAATATGTCCATGCTAACATGTATTCATAACTATTAATTTTTCTATATATTTGACATGATTTCTTTCTTTATTTCTTTCTTCATCATTTTTTTTTTCGTTTTGTTTGGTTTTGGACTGAGTTTCAACTTTAAATTATCATTATGATATAATTGATACTATTTCTTACCCGGCCTAAGGTGGCCTTCCTAGAAATTAAATGGTTAAGGGATAGCCATATATTTATCAGTTTATGAATTAAGGACCTATTTCTTTCAATGATGTGAGAAGTCAATCATTCATTATAGGGTAAATTACGATAAACCCCCTAACGTTATCCCTTTTTCATGTAACCCCCTAAAGAATGGTTAATGCAATGTCCCCCTTGGTTAGGTTTCGGGTTTCGGTTGAAAAATCAAGTGAAATTGGGTGAAAAAAAATACTAAAAGCCGCAAAATCCCTCTTATGTTCTCAATATTCACTTATTCCTCTAATGATTTTTAACCCAATTTCTACTCACCTGAAACTTAGCCAAAGGGGGACATTGCATCAATTTTTCCTTTAGGAAACAATATTACTTGGGAAAAGTATGGAAATAAATGAAGAATTAATCTCTAAGCACATATCTTCTTAAAGTAGGCATGACAACATAGATTTCTCATGCAGCTGCAGATTTGCACACAAGAAAAAGTATTTGATTCCTCATATTGATCTTTTGTATGTAGAACTTGCCTACACCATGGTTGTGACTGAAAAATGTGATGTTTATAGCTTTGGGATGGTCGCACTAGAAACAATCATGGGAAGGCATCCAAAGGAACTCCTCCCATCATCATCATTGTCATCTGCTCAAAACGTAACGCTAAATGATGTGTTAGACCAACACCTATTGCCTCAAGTAGATCGACTGCTTGCGCACAATATTGTTCTTGTTGTAACATTAGCATTTGCATATGCTTACATCCTATACCAAAATCGCGGCCAACAATGCAATGCGTGTCTTAAGAATTTCTTGCCCAGTGAATGCCATTGGCCAAGCCTTTTTTTGCAATTCCCATACCACTACTTATGAACCAAAAAATGTACATGGGAGATGAAAGCGATATTTAATCATGGATTTCATATCGTCAAATGTTTCTCCAAGCTTGGGTTTATTCGACTTGAACTTGAATTGTGGATTGCATGTAAGTTTGTTTCATGTAGCCTATGGGCTAGTTTGAGGAAGTACGTTATGTATGACAAATTAAATAGTGGACAGGTCTGAACAAGGTACATCATGGGCACTGGTGATCAATTTTAGCTTTGTAATGTATCATTTGATTTTACCATCAGTTTGTGAGGACCGAAATCTTATGATCGATTATGATGGTAATTGGCCAAAGTGGGTCTCGATTTTCTGATGGGTGGTCCTTCACCATGTAAATTAGTAACAAATTTTCAAACATGACGCTTGAGAGGTTGTGCACGCATCACGCCATAGCGATCGATCAGCTTGACTTGACAAAAGGACTTTGCGAGTCATTATCACCTTACGGCATGCAAACAACTATTCTCCATTAAAAAGACCTTGACTTCCAAGGCCAATTCACCCAATCAAATTAACGGTCTCAACCCAACAGATTAAAGAATCTGGTTATACAGGACGTGAGCCGTGGGCACTGATCAGGTAAGCAGTATCTCCTATAACATTAAAAATCTTGGATATTCTAGGGATTGTTTGGCAAACTTGAAAACTTGGCCAGCTAAGAATAAGTTTAGTTAGTTTTAATTTCATACTATTTGGTAAATCTCTTTTTCTAGTTGAACAGTCAAGCTTTGTTTTGAAAATAAAGTATAAACACTGTTTTTTTCAAACCAATTGCAGGATGATTATTTAAAAATCAGATAATAGTTATGAACTGGAACTAGTTTGATATTGACTTTGTTAAAGCAACCTTCATCTTAGCATCATTTGACCAATCTTAGCATCCATTTACTTGACTTTATCAAATGCAATTAATACCGCAATCCTTACCTTTCAAGATGGTCATATTTGGTGGGTGCTCGGATGGTCATGATCATGAATGATGCCCACATATTTTCAATTCGAGACTGATCTACGATCTTTCGAGGGAAATTTAATGAAACTTGGAATTGTGTTAAGGCTTGACAAATTGGGAATATATACATCTCTATTCTTGTTGGGTCCTGCTTAAGGCTTGGATCACTTGACCCAATCCAAAAATCAAACAACTATTCAATGTGTATTCAACGTGATAACGAAGTATACGTGGATGGGAAGGGATATGTTTACATTTAGTATAAAACTTTCTCAGTATCTTAACATTTTTCTTATTTAATTGTTTGATTAGATATTATACTCATGCACCTCATGCATGCCGAATTTTAAGTTAATCAGATATCGAAAAGCATTTAATCCGTACGTAAACTTACATTTATTTTATAAATAAAATTATAATTTAGGGGCAATTTATAAATGAGCTAATTTCTAATCTCCGATTATCTTGAAATTCGGCATGCATGATGTATAATAATATTGGGCTTTGCTACATCTCTCGAATTTGAGATTTCCAATCAAATTCAAAGGTGGAACCCACTTTCAGTTGATATTTTTAGTTTTCGTCTCAATATAGGTTTCGCCCTTAATTTTGAACACATCTATTTACTTGACTTTATCAAATGCAATTAATACCGCAATCCTTACCTTTCAAGATGGTCATATTTGGTGGGTGCCCGGATAGTCATGATCATGAATGATGCCCACATATTTTTGAGACTGATCTACAATCTTTCAAGGGAAATTTAATGAAACTTGGAATTGTGTTAAGGCTTGACAAATTGGGAATACATCTCTATTCTTGTTGGGTCCTACTTAAGGTTTGGATCACTTGACCCAATCCAAAAGTCAAACAACTATTTAATGTGAATTCAATGTGATAACAAAGTATACGTGGATAGGAAGGGATATGTTTACATTTAGTATAAAACTTTCTCAATATCTTAACATTTTTCTAATTTAACTGTTAGATTAGATATTATACTCATGCACCTCATCCATGTCGAATTTTAAGTTAATCAAATATCGAAAAGCATTTAATCGGTACGTAAACTTACTTTTATTTTATAAATAAAATTATAATTTAGAGGCAATTTATGAATGAGCTAATTTATAATCTCCGATTATCTTGAAATTCGGCATGCATGATGTATAATAATATTAGGCTTTGCTACATATATCGAATTTGAGATTTCCAATCAAATTCAAAGGTGGAACCCACTTTCAGCTAATGTTTTTAGTTTTCGTCTCAATATAGGTTACGTCCTTCTTAGCTAATTTTGCTGCTTTTGTGAGTTGAATTGTAACAATTATAAGCCACCAATATCGGCTTTTCTTTATTGTTCATTTTTCTTATTTCTTCTATTGTATTCTTTTTTCTTTCTTTTAATAATACTTCAAGCCTATGAGGTTTAGACGCTTTATTTCTCAGTGGTTTTAGAAATGTTTCTAATTTAAGAATAAGATAAATTCATCAACAAGATTATGAATTAAGATTTAGGCAACTGTTGTGCTAATTGGGTCATTTTAATGGCATATGTCAAGTTTGGCTAAGTCACCATAAAAATTTGCCACATCAGCAACAAAGAATGATCACGAATATTCACTAATCGATGTGTTTCGATCATCAAGTAAATCCAATGTACAAAATCAGCTGGATTAATAATTTGGAGCATTTGAATTTGTTTTAGATAGTAATGGAAAATAGTAGTATGCAATTGGGAAAAATAGGTTGCTTATAGGGACCGACAAGGGTCTCTGCCACATGCCGTGTGACCAAAAAAAAAAAATTGACAAAAAATTTGCATTTGGAAAATGTAGTATTGCCGTATCCAATACATTTTGTAGACCGACATCATAAAATGCGATGCCCTAATCCTCACGGATAGAGATGCTCAAATTCAAGATGACCATATTTAATGGTTGGTGATGAATCATGATTAATGCCCGTTTATTTTAATTTTTTGGCCAAGGATATTTTGAGGCATAGTGCAAGATATAAGTGGACAAACCAGAGTGAGAAATTCCACCCCATGGATGGATAGTATTCCATGGTATCCATTGGAAATTAATGTATAACCTCTTCTAGTCTTCTATGCATTTATGTGCCAAGTTGTCGATTGAGTCTTTTTTTTTACTAGTCCTTTTCTTTAGTCGACTCTTTGTATGACTAGTTTTGTGGGACTTTAAGGTCCAATTTATTTGGGCGTAAAAAATACGCAAAGTATTCTTAATTTTAATTAGGGATGCATTATGTGATTAAACTTTTTTATTTATCACCCGTTAAACCAAGTTCATTGGGTGCCTTTTCTGTATGTATTTTATTTTTTATTAAAAAAACACACATGCTAGGAGGGTGGGGGTTAAGGCCTACCAGATTTATTATCCAAACGATAAACATTACATACGCAAATGACCCATATGAAGATTATCATAGAATACAATGAAACGTAAGTCGCTTTATTTGCAAACAAATCTATTGATTTTTTGAGTTATTTCTTCCTAAACAGAGATAAATATATATATATAGTTTCAATAATAGTTGTCTTAGTGTAATGATAACTTTTAGTCCTTATGGGTAAGATGACACATGTTTAGTTCTACTCAACAACAAAATAGAAAGAAAAAGGAAGAGGAAAAACAAGAATCATCTTTCTCAAAGTTGTTTCAAACAATGTAGAAACTCTTATTAGTCCAAATTGAGGTATCTATGCTAAGAACCGGCTTGTGAATGGAGACTAATTAGGGGTCCCTCTTTCATGTCGTGTGATACAATCTTGTAATGAAAAATTTGCATTCAAACGTTGTAATCTTCACACATCCAACACCTTCACGAAATTGGTGTGTTCTTTTGAACAGAGTTGTGGATGGTCATGAACATAAATGATGCACACTTATTTTCTAGGTAGACTGATCACTTGTTTTATTATTATTATTATTTATTTTTTTTTATCAAACAATAGAAATACTGCATTGAAGATAGAAAATTGTTACATGAGACATCGACTATGAAGTCTTTGCCCACTTCTCACGGCTAAATATATGTTTATATCAAATCATCAGATATCGACTATTGCAATGAATCGACAGTTTTTCTTCCTTCATAGAGTCTGTGCAGTAATTTTGACTACTATTCTTCCTAGACGTGAAAATGAGTAAAGAAACATAAGAAGGCAACATATATTATAAAATCTGTCATTAAAATTAGAAATAAGGCTGGGATTATCAAGGAGCGCGTCAACCCGATGATACCTTCGCCTGGTCCGGATTTGGTTTCTAGAACATATTCATGCAACTCTTGATCACTGCAATGCATGTGTATTTAGAGTTGTAACAATAGAGTAGTGCACTAATTATCAGTTTAAATGAAGATAGAATTGCCATGAAGACATGTACTTATGCACTAATTATTATTATTATTATTTTTTCCTTTTAAAAATGCTTTGAGCAAATTAAATATGAGTTAAAACTCATCCCATTAACCTAATCATTTGACAAACCTTTTTTTTTCTTTAATTTAAAAAGCCATTTAAATTTTGTATTCTGTTTTTATCTTGTGCCACCCACTAGTCCCAAACTGAAACCCATTAATTTGATTTCAATTGGGGAAGTTTCCTCCCCGATGCCTTGACAGACTTCATAGATTCTTTGCCCACTTTATAGCTTTACATCAAATCATGAGCCAGCAACTATTGCAAATGAATTGGTAGCACTTTTCCTTCATAGAGTCTGCGTAGTTATTTTGACTACGATTTTTACTAGAAGTAAGAATTTATTTTCTAAAATGCATGCCTTTAAATTCTCTCTCTCTTCGTTTATTATTATTATTTTTTTTTTTGTTCTTCCTTTTGATTTGTACTCAATGAAAAAGTTTATGCTAAATATTTGACATTATTTTTATCTTATTTTTATTATTTTTTTTCAAGTACATGTATCATGGAATAAGTTATGGTACCACCAATCAAAGTGGAAAAAAGTTTTTCACTTTAGATAGCAAGATTCGTTGTAGTAGATTTTTAATTTGATAAATAGTAGATTTTAGTAATAATTTCCTTGCAATAAATAAGGTAGAATAGATATTTAGAAATCATAATTTCAGTGTAACTACTTGGATGTTGTCTTCTTTGATTTAGTAATTGTCTAATGTATAATAGATAAGATTTTGGGGTCAGCTTGTTTGGCTACGTTCTCAAAAATGTGTTTTCAAAAAAGGCCAAAAGGGTAAAATTCTTTGAGAAAAAGTTTGTAGAATAAAATCACAAAAAAAAAAAAAAAAAAGAAGAAGAAGAAAGAAAAATGAAAAAGAAGGAGACAAGAAAGTGGCCAACTTAAATACTAAGGAGTATAAGATTACAAGGGTGCATTTTGTTAAGTACCAAGCACATACCCAATATTCAAAACTTTGTTAAGTCTAGTCTGATTTCGCCCTCACTTGTATGCTAGTTCATAAGAGCTATAGATAAGTTCTATGTAATGGAATAAGCAATATTTCTATTCAAAGCCAACCAATTGACCACAATTGAGACCAAAGAATTTCAAGAACTCCCACTTTATTTGCAAACAAATCTATTGATATTTTGAGTTATTTCTTCCTAAATAAAGGAAAATATATATAGTTTTAATTAATCATAATTGTCTCAGTCTAATGATAACTTTTAGTCCTTATAAAAGAGACATGTGTTTAATTATACTAAAAAAAAATAAAAAAGAAAATGGGAAAACAAATTATCTTTCTTAAAATTGTTGCAAACAATGTGGGAACTCTTATTGGTCCAAATTGAAGTGTCTGTGCTAAGACCCGGCTTGTGAATGGAGACCAACTAGGGGTCTCTCTTTCATGTCGTGTGATACGATCTTGTAATTTAAAAAAAAAATAAATAAATAAAATATCTGCGTTGGAGCAATGTAATCTTGACACATCCATTACTTGAATGATGCCCACCTATTTTCCAGATTGATCTCCACGATCTTTCAAGGAAAAATGAAACTTGGAATTGTGTTGAGGCTTGACAAATTGGGAACAAATCTCTATTCCTAGCTTGTTGGTTCCCACTTGAGGCTTAGATCACTAGACCCAATCCAAAAATCAAACAACTATTCAATGTGTACATTTGTGTTTCATCAGACGTAATATTTTTGGTTTGTTGGTTTTGTTCGGCTCATTGGACAATTAGTAGTAGTGTAGTACAATGCGGCCCAACATCAGCCTGTCATAACAAAGTATACATAAATAGAAGAAAGTTTAGAATATCTAGTAAAAAATTAATAATAAAAAAATTATTATTGTTTAGTAAATGAATTATCAGTTCTTTTTTCTTTTCCCCAATGGTAAGATGCGTAAGGGAGAAAATCAAGTGACTGAATCAATTATGGGGGAATTACAAATTGGTCCAGCTACAGATAAATAATTAAATATGACTACTAATTTCGTAATAGATGACTACTAACTTAATTAGGAATGACTATATGATTGTATTGATATGTAATTATTTGCCTACAGCTAGACCAATCTATAACTCCCCCATCAACTATTGGTTTACTTATGGAGTAGAATGACAATTGGCCATTCGTAGAAAAAAATAACATTACTGTTGAGTAAATCAATTATTGGTGCCTTTAGTTAATTTTTCTCCAAGGTAAGATGGGCAAAGAAGGAAGTCATCCCAGTCACTGCAATGCACTTACCAAGCAGCAGTGAAATCAAATGATGTCAGGATCATCTCCAATTGGTCAAGATTTTATGTTTTCCAAAAAGCCTCTTGAGTACTAATCATCTCTGAATGCTATGCAATAATTTTTTTTGTGTTTTTTGTTTTAAAGGAAAAAGAAAAATGCAATCAAGGAACAGCATTTAAGCAATGACAATTCAGCACATTAAATTCTGACATTTTAAAATTTTACTTGTTGCATATGTGTTTTAATATAGTTGGGTATTACAAAAGCTTTTACTAATAAGATTATTGCTATGTGGCCATGTGGGTCAGTTTACCAATCTGAGAACTTTATACCTTTATTCTAGTCAAATCAATGGTTCCTACTAATATATTGGGAATTTTTATGTCCTAAAGACACATGTCAAGATATATTTAATGAACCAAAAAGCACATGAAAAATATAAAATATATAGAGAATGATGTAAATAACATAAAAAAAAAACTTTCAAATGCATGAAAAATGATGTAAATTGCATATAAAGACATAAAAGGGCATGTATTGCAGATTACATGGTATCAACGTTAGGGGTGCTCACTCACCCGCCAGACCCGCAAAAACCACCCAATCCGACCCAACCCGAAGGCATTGGGCAGTTTCAACCGATAGGGTGGGTGGGTAGCGGTTTAGAATTTTATTTTTTTGCGGTTTCGTGGGTGGTTGCGGTTTTGAAATATAAAAACCAACTAAAACCCACCCGCCCGCATATTTTTATACTTTATTAGATTATACACATGGCAGTGTTTCATTGGTTCTTCATATTCCATTGGACACATGGCAAATGGAGGATGACCTTATCTCTTACCAATATTGAATCAGTTTTTTGCATTGTGAAATCTTTTATCTTTTTGTTTTTATATTTATGCTTGTCTAATTTTATTTTTTTCCCAAGTTAATTGTTATTTTGTAATTTGTATGGCTTGTTTTGACCAAAAAAATATTTATAATAATTGAAATGCAGTATGAAAGCCTTTAAAAATTCAAAATAGAATGGATGGATTTTTAAAAAGTAAAGCAAGGTCAACCTAAACTTAAATCCGCCAATCCGCCTGCAACCCACCCACCAATCCGCATGGTTTGTGGGTTAAAACCGCCCAATCATATGGGCGGATGTGGGTGGGAATTTAGTCCACCCGATGAGTTGTGGGTGGGTTGCAGATGAACCCCAAATCTGACCCAAACCGACCCGTGAGCATCCTTCAACGTAATACATACATAAGTATTTCTCGTCCTATAGGCTAGAGAATATATTGATGCCAGACGTTTATTGCTGTGAAACCAATTACATTATTGTCAGTCTCACAGTTGTGAGTCATACATTGTAAAATGCAAAGTAGGATGCTTAAATACCGCTTGAAAACCCATGATTTGAGGTAAGTTGACTTGGGTCCTCAAACGCAACTTCAAAGGTGGGGGATTTCTATGGTATCTAGTACCCACACAAAAAAAAAGGGCAAGTCACATTTTATGGTAAATGGTTATATTTTTATGTGATCAAAGGCTACAAAAAATATGACCAACTTACCATTTGGGTATGATACCTGAAGGTACCAGAGAATTTCCCTCAAAGGTGATTCAACTTAGAAGCTAATCAATGGCGAAATGCTAGTCTAGACAGCGAGACACAAAGCCAGACCCCAAAAAAAAAAAAGACCATGACTCCTATGCTAGAAACAATAATGGGAAGGCATCCAGGGGAACTCCTCTCATTATTACCGTCATCATCTGCTCAAAATATAATGCTAAGTGATGTGTTAGACCCACGCGTCTCACCTCAAGCAAATCAACTTCTTGTGCACGATATTTTTCTTGCTGCAATGATGGCATTTGCATGCTTTCAGATTAAACCAAAATCTCGGCCAACAAAGCAACACGTGTCTCAAGAATTCCTTGCCCGCAGGTCACCCATTGTCAAGCCTTTTCATGCAATTCCAATATCACGAACTTTGGAACCAATAGATGTATCTATCAGACGAAACTGACATTTAATCCTGTATTTCAAATTGTTAAGGTGATTATAATGTTTCTTCTAACTTGGGTTTCAAGTGGGCGTTGAATCTTACATTGCATATCACTTTTTGTTTTACATAGCCCAAGTGCTTGCTATGGGAAATAAATCATGATATGGTGTCAGAAAAATGATATAAGTTGAAGCAGATTTTCTTTTCCATGCACTAATCTTTAGAATATTGATGAGAATGCACCAGTACTATCCTTAAGTTAGTACTCTTGGAGGTGAACTCAAGCTCGTCAGTCTTTTTTAGTTTTTTGTCGCTTGATTGGAGGCGATTGGCCTGAATTTTCTAAATGATTTGGTTACTCTGAACCACACTGTACAGATTTTTTCTAGTGGTAAAAGTGATCAAATGAAGGTAACATCCAAGACCAAGTCTCTGAACAGAGGGAAATTATTGAACTACTCAGTGGAGCAATGAATAGATAGTTAAAACTTTAAATGGATTTTCAATATTGCTTTTTAAGCTTTCTCTGTTCCTCCCTTTTCTAGCACCCTCGATGGTGGTAGATGATACCAGAAACTGTATCATTTTATGACATGAATTTATCCACGCGTTTTGAAAATAGATCGACTAACTAAAGTAGTAAATTTGGGACAGGGGAAGACACATGAGAAAAATGGTGCATTTTGAAAAGAGGAGGCCAATAAGGAAAATGGTGCATTTTAAAATTTATGGGTGTGTTTCAGGAAGACTTTCTCCGTCATGTCTCTCTAAAAGCCCATGAACCAGTTAAGTGATGTTCAAATAATCATGTACTTCCTGCATATGGAAACAAATCATTAGTATATTTTCAAGTAGAGAGTAGTGCATATGACATAGAGCAAGAATATATGTCTGAAATTTCATCTAATCTATAGTACGCTCTATTTGGGGTTTCTAGTATTGTTTACACTATTGAAAGAGATCAGAATCAGCATGTAATAGTGTTACACATCTATAACTATGATGGAAGGTAAAACCAGTAAGATACAACTATAAAGCAATTATATATTAATCAAAATATATATTGAAAATTAAGAAAAACACACAAGATCTAGTAGAGGTAGCAGGTAACAGGGCAGAGAACAAAGGAATTCAGATGTAGTTTCACTATATTGGTGGGATCAAGTCACAAAATGCCACTATACATTTTGAGTAAAAAACTAGAACATGAAAGAATTTGTAAGAAGAGAGATCCTGTTTTCTTTTTTCTTTTTTTTTTGATGAGGTAGAGATCCTGTTTTCCCCATCTACAATTTACTCTTTCAAGAAAATTGAGTGAATTCGGATAACAATAAAATAGTTTCTGGGAGAGAAATGAGAGTAGGAACCATAACATTTCTAATAGCCAGGTCATCAACATGCTAGACCAGTCATCCACTATTCTACTCTCTCCTCTTTTCTATTTTTTTTTTAAAAAAAAATATAAAAAATGAGAGTAGTTACTCTACTAATGTCTTTTTTCTTTTTCTTTTTTTTTTTCTTTTTTTGGGATAAGTGAGCGAGCATATTCCAAAACAAAATATGTATTAGTAAATGCAATACAAGCCTAAGGGCCACAGAACAAAAAGCCTAAAGAAGGCAACAAAGAAAACAAACCTTCTCAACAAGAAACGCACACAAATAAGCTAGATCCAAGGAAAAGCTTATAAGGATGTGTTAAAGAGATAAACAACAACAACCTTCACAGCCTGAGAGGAAGGCAAACACTGCTACTGTCACAGCTACCATCATGGTCACTAGTGACCCAACCTTGATTGATGTGGCACCCAACACTTTATTATCATTCTTGTTCACCTTGTAAGGTCTTCAATTTATCTCAGCTGCACGAGTCTTGCAACCTCAAGATCCTAATGACGTAGAGGAAATTAGGCAGGAAATCACATATTTTCAGCTATGATCTTCATCAAACCAAAAAAAAAAAAAAAAAAAGGTATTTGCAGCTATGATGTGTTGATTGAACGAGCATGGATTTGGAACTTTGCAGGGGGATCATATCAGGTGCTCTATAAGGAATGTGGAGACCCCAATGGCCAATATCATTGGATTTGACAAAATTACCACATGACAAACCCTGAGAATTCTTATCATATACAACACAGTTATTTTTTGAAAACGTTTTACAAAACGAATAAAACTATACATCAAGAAGCAATAAGATGCACTGTCTTTGCTCGTATGTGCTAAAACACGGACCAATCACACCATTTTGGTATCTCTCCATCAAAACACTTTTTTTTTTGGGTTTTCTGTTGGACTCCTTGTCCAATATGTATTCTTATTCTGATTAATACAATTTGTTTCTTATAAAAATAAAAAAAACACACATTGTTTTTGCCTCTAGTCCTAATATGCACGGCCTTTGTAAGTTTCCATCTACCCGCACCATTTTAGCCTTATTTCACCAAAACACATCATTTTATATTTTTTGTCATAAATTCGCATACTTCTCTAAAGCATAAAATTTTAAAACATACCAAACCAATTTTACCACATTTGTTGCTGCGTCTTTCGTCATTTGTTGTGAGGTGTCTTGTATTTGTTTATTATTTGACTCCAAGAGGCTAGGCTGGAGGACCTTTCTGGAGGGCAAAGGGCTGTTATTTTTTGGGTATATATATATATATATATAGGGGAGGGTTCTGTTGACACCCGGTGTAAAACTTTTTATTCTTATACTCGTCAATATCTTTCTATAGAAATCATATTTCACTAATCCAACTGTTGGATTGCGTATTCATACCAAACCAATTTTACCAAATTTGTTCTTGTGTCTTTTGTCATTTGTTGTGAGGTGTCTTGTATTTATTTATTATTTGACTCCAAGAGGCTAGGCTGGAGGGCCTTTCTCGAGGGCAAAGGGCTGTTATTTTTTGGGTATATCTATATATATATATATATATATAGGGGAGGGTTCTGTTGACACTCGGTGTAAAACTTTTTATTCTTACACTCGTCAATATCTTTCTATAGAAATCATATTTCACTAATCGAACCGTTGGATTGCGTATTCATGTCATACATGTCATGCATGCCAAATTTCAAGTTTAATCGGAAATTAGGAGCTATATCATCCAATGTCATCCATAAAGTGTTCGAAATTAAAGTTTTACTTATCAAAAGAAATGTAAGTTTCCGGATCAAACGCTTCCCAATATCCGATTAACTTGAAATTTGTCATGCATGACGTGCATGATAGGAATATGTAATCCAACGGTTGGATTGGTGTAATATGATTTCTATAGAAAGATATCGATGGGTGTAAAAATAAGAAGTTTTACACTGGGTGTCAACGGAACCCTCCCCATATATATATATATGTATGTATGTATTTTCGGGGGTAGGGTTTTGCATTGACTTATTTTTCTTTGTGGAAGTTCAACTGTGAGAAAGAGTGAGGTTGAGACCTTTGTATCAAATATGTGTAGCTATTTGCAACCTTAAGTTCTTAAATACGTATAGGAAATTAGGAATAAACCACATATTTGTAGCAATTGGGAGACGCCTACTCGATTAACTGATCATAATAATAAATATTTTTTGAACTTCTTTCACATCAGAAAACTATCACAAACAGGAGAGCTTCATAGGAAGAATCAGAACCCACTAAGGTTAAAGGGTTCTCTCAGAATCCATAAATTAAAAAGGGTATTCACCTTCCAACAACTTAAGGCACATTTTTTGTGATTAGCTGTTGAACATCAATTCCTGTGAACTTTCAATTCCTGTCAATTGAAAAAATTCCTGTTCGAACTCACTGTGCCGAATGCGAACATCAATTCCTGTCAATTGAAAAAAATTCCTGTTCGAACATCAATTCCTGTGAACTTAAGGCACCCTCTGTTCGAACTCACTGTGCCGAGTGCCTTACACCTGAGATATTATACTAATCTTGTGTTGGTTGAGATAGTGTGACTGTACGCTGTAGCTGGTTACACTATGAATGGACATCAATAGGCTAAAAAGTAAAAACTCAAGAGGCCCAAATTGTTTCCGGGAATCTTTTTGTGGTCATTAGATGCAAGAAGTTCTGTTATCTTGTCAGAAACGGCAGCCGGAGGCCTAAATGGTGTGGACAAAATGCATTAGTGACTGCATTTCCCAGGAATTGATGTTCAACAGCTAATCACAAAAAATGTGCCTTAAGCTTGCAATTCCTGTCAATTGAAAAAATTGAGAGAATTGAAAGTTCACCTTCCAACAACAACTCATACTCAATATATGTACGACATAGGTGGAAAATTTAACCAGCATAGTGCACCCAAATATAATCTATCAACTAACCATCAGCCCAACTATTCCTAATTGTCAAACCCTAATATTGTTGAAGAAATCAAACAAAATCAATCAAAGTATGAACTATACCAAATGAGGGGAAAGAGGGTATGAAAAGGGAAATTAAGAAAAGAACGTCATATTATAATAAAGCAGAAAAATAACCCAGGAATGATTTTTTTATTTTTAAAGATTAATTAGAAGAAAGAACTTTGATACGGAGATTTGCAGAGCCAGTGATGTGCTGAATCTTGCTAGGAACAAGCATGGATTTGAACATTGCAGGCGGATCAGGTGCTCTGTGCCGAATGCGAAGATCCCCAATTGCCAATACTAACACTATTCTTCATCAGAAGCTGCAAATTGACGAAACCATCACTTGACAAACCCTGAGGACTCTTATTTCAACACAATCGTTTTTTAAAACCTTTCAACGCACCGTTTCAATGAAATCTTAGCTTTAAATCCTTTAATTTGATGAGCTCCTTTGGCGATAACTGGCCTAAAACAACTTATTGGAATAACGAATATTTAAATAATAATAATTTTAAAAAAAAAAAAAATTCCTTTATGACAAGATAATTATGTATTAGGAAAGTATGGGCATCCTCAATTTGGGATACTGAAGTAGATGCAACGGTTAATTTGGGGATCTCGAATTCGGGATTATTGGTATCACCTTATGTATTAAAATTCAAAGGAATAAAAATGATGATTTAAGAGACACAAATTTTATACACAATTTTTTTTTATATATAGTAGCTGATTTGTTGAATAGTGACCAAAGCACAGCCATGTTAACTATTTTGAAAACCATTTTAATCTTGTGGACCTGACCACTAAAAGATTGTGACAAAATTTGTGTCCATTGATTTTGATCCATTGACTAATCTGTTTTCCATATAATAGAAGTAGCATGTCCTTGCTCAAGAGATCGCGAAGAGAGAAAAAAAGGGTAATTAATCCATCCCTGAACTTCAACCCATCAGTAAATTCCCAACCTAGACAAAGTGAAGTCTTGGTGCATATGCATTAAGTGTAAAGTCCACAGCTCATCCACCTAGGTTAAACACAGGAGATTTTATCCTATGTAACTAAGTTTTTCCTTTCTCAGTGGGTTTTTATGTGATCTTTAATCATTTTATTTTGTGTTACTTTTCACAGATTTACTATTTTGTGTTTTGAAAAATTTGAGGTGAGGTTCAAATCATGCATCATGTGGTAGAACATGAGGGTTGATAGGTGTCTTTGGGGGCGTATGTGATCGCATGGAATATGTTTTGCTCTTCTGAGGAGGTGCTTTTCTACAAACCCATAAATATTTTACATATATACCTTGCATATTCCCCACCCACAACAGGACACACTATTGCTTCTTCTACCCAAAATTTTCTCTAATATTTTTTTATTACCCATAAAAGAAAAAAGAAAAATGAAAAAAAAGGATAACGTTATCAAACAAGTTGAAGGCGAGCAAACCTAGAGCTTTTTGTCTGTTCTTTATCATTATTGTGTGATATTTAAAAGTATCTTAATTAACCCAAAAGTTCTATATTCTCTTTAAGAAATGCATTATTGATGGCAACACTTGATTTGGTTAAGTGGAATAGACCTATGCCAAGCCGATCTGTCATATTCTTTCTGTTTCATCAAGAAGATAATACTTGGTTACTGGTCGGTAATGATGAACCTTCTTCTTCTACTAGTGACGCGTGTAATTATCAAATTTCCATTTTTAGAATTTTTTGTTTATATTATTATTATTATTATTATTATTATTATAATTCAGAGCAATAGTATTGAAGAAATCTCAAAAGTCATTTGAGCAGCATGCTCACCTACATGTGGCGAGTTAAGAATTTAACTACTCGCAAGTCAGGAGGAGGTTCATTCATCCTCACCAATTGATAGAGTCAAGTATTTTCCTTTCCATATTTTGCCTGTATTTTATTTTATTCTTTTGCTAGGTATAGACATGGCATCCCCTAAACATATTCACCGATTAATTGGTTGTTACCAAAACAATTCTGTTTATGTATTTTGAATCTCCTTGGTAGGATACCTTTATCTAAGGAGACATATGGGTGCACTAGTTTAACACACCGTAAAAGATTCTTGTTAAGTTTATTGACTCATAATGTGTTTTTATCAATGTCTTCCCTTTGACTTTATATTGAGCCCAGTTGGTTGTATTTCCCGTCTTTTTTCTTTCCATATCAAAATTGATAACTTTATGCTGAAAACTTTCTTCCTTGTGCATTTCAATTGTTTCAGAATGATACATCATACTTTGGTTCCACTGTTGGACGGGTCGCTAATAGGATTGGAGGTGCTCAGTTTACTTTAAATGGAATCCACTATAAACTAGTTGCGAATGAAGGGAAAAATATGCTTCATGGTACATTGTCCTTGTTTAAACTTCAAAAAACAAATTTGCATTTAGCCTGCCAAAAGAAACACTTCCTCAAAATTGGTGTTTTAATTTTTTTGTTTCTTGATTTCTTTTTATATGAATATCAGGTGGGACAAGAGGATTTAGTGATGTTGTTTGAAAAGTAAGAAAGTATCACAATGAGGGTCAAACACCTCGCATCGTCTTCACCTATCGCAGCCATGATGGTGAAGAAGGTAATACAGCCTATATTTCACTCTATATTCATCTGTTTTTGCACTTGTTTCATAGTCATATGTTGCTGGATTTTGAATTCTGAATATTTATGTTAGTATGTGAGAAGATGAAATGTGTTTTTATCCTCCAATTCAATAAATAGGAGGTATGATGTATCATGATTTGCTTCTTGCCATGATGGACAGTGGACAGTCCCATTATTGTACGGTTGAAAACTAAGTGCCACCATGTGTGTGCTCTATGCACTCAGACTTGTCCCATGTCTTATGCAGGATTTCCTGGTGATCTTCATGTTTCTGTGGCCTACACACTCCTTGGATGCAATGAATTGAGTGTAACAATGAAAGCCAGAGCTCTAAACAAGGCTACTCCAGTAAATCTAGCTCAACACACCTACTGGAACCTAGGTGGCCACAACAGTGGCGATATTCTTTCCAATGATGTCCAGATTTTCGGATCCCACATTACGCCTGTTGATAGCCAGCTTATCCCCACTGGGAAAATTGTGCCCGTGAAAGGAACTCCGTATGATTTCCTCAAACCCCACACTGTTGGAAGCAGGATCAAGCAGCTTCCTAGTGGTTATGATATCAACTATGCGCTGGATGGTGGCATGGTCCACCATAAGATGAAGCGGGCTGCAGTGGTTCATGAAAAGCAGTCAGGAAGAGTGATGGAGCTGTTGACCAATGCGCCTGGTGTGCAATTTTATACGGGTAACATGTTAAAGGATACGAAGGGGAAAGGTGGGTTTATTTACAAACCTCATGCGGCGCTTTGTCTGGAGACCCAAGGATTCCCTGACTCAGTCAATCACCCCAATTTTCCTTCGCAGATTGTGACTCCTGGAAAGTCCTACAAGCATTATATGCTGTTTAAGTTTTCAACCAAGTCATAAAATTGTTTATATGAGACATCCAGAGCTGTCTATGCATTTTCCAACTGTTTTGGTATGCCTTGAGAAAAGGTTGGAAAAGGATTGCATTCTACTTTTCATTTGAATGTATGTAGAATTGTGCAAAAAGAAATGAATAATGAAATTTAGAGACAAAACTTGCCATTGCAGCGATAATTCTAATTTCTTTTCTGGACTCTCTGTTCTCTTTGATATTTCTGTTTAAACTGTTAAATCTTGGCTTGCTATGTCTTGAAGAATGGTTTGAACATTCATTGGCTTTTACATTCTATCTCATAGTAGAGCGCTTGTATAATTTTGTGACTTTAAGGGTTTGTTTGGCTAGAATTGGGGGAAATCTCAACGTAATGGAATGAGATTTTCATTGGTTTTCCATTCCATTTCAATTCCTCCCAATTCTGACCAAACAAACGTGTCATAAGATTGTAAAGTGATTTCAATTTGATACCTACCAATTTATGCAATATTCTCCAAGTTTCATAAAAAGGAGTCTTAAAACCGTCCTTGGGGGTTGATGGTATCTCTCTCCTCTTATGAGGTAGAGGTCTCAGGTTCAAGTCTTCGAATCTTGGGGTACATTTAGTGCGGAAGTAGATGGCTTACTTAACTGCATATTTGGTACAAGATATAGAGTGAAGAAGCCAATCCACCTGATAGAAGTCTTACCTCACCTAAATCAATTCAAATGGAAGTTAGTAGGTGGGCCGTTTCTATATGAAGTATGAACTTCATATAATTGGGCTTTCAATCTCAAGGCTCATGAATGGGCTGACATGGGAGGACTTTGTTGGTCATTTGAAACGGCCCAAACCAAAGCTGCTACTTATTTACAGACAAAGCTTATCACAAATCCTGTAGATTTCATATATTCACTTGGTCTTAAGGGAGATTTTGGAGTACCAGTAAATTCCGTTAATTATTTAAAAAGAAAAAAAAAAAATACCTCCGCACATGAATTGCAATTGCAATTCGCACATGAGATTGGAAAAAGAGGCGAGGAAGAGATGGCTCTGTTGTCATCTGCTTCTTTCTCCCAAATCCCCAAACAGCTGCCCCGCTTCACTCCCAAACCAGGTTCTCTCTTCACCCTCTGTATTGTGTCCTTTCTTTTTTCGCTTTCCTCTGTTTCTCCGAAACTGACATGCTATAATGTACACCCATACTTACACTCACTGCATTGCTTCAAATTATTAAAACTAAAAAACACTTTGATTTCAGCGCTGAACCGGCGCAAGATTCTTCATTTTATTTTATTTTATTTATTAATTATGTTAATTACTGATTAACAGTCGTAGGGAAATGGAACAGCTGCAGATTGGTGATATCTTGGGATATATATACAGTGAATGCTATATCTAACAGTAGCAAAGGAGCCCAGATGCAGAACTATTCTAATGTGACAATGGGCTCTTCTTCTTCTTTTTCGCCTTCTATATCTTCCGGGTCTTACCAGCAATCGAAGCAGGTGTGGATACGGACAGAAAGCAAGCAAGTCATGACGGCCGCCGTCGAGAGAGGATGGAACACTTTCATCTTCTCGTCGCGATGTCGAGAACTTGCGCATGAGTGGTCATGTGAGTTATAGTTGAATACTACAGAGTATTGCTCTTCTTTTACTTTTTCTTGATTGGATTTGGTGTATTGCGTTTGTATTTGTTTATGCAAATTGTGGATGATAGTTGGATGGTTGTCGTACTTTAGAAAAAAATTTCGATGATTTGAGCTATTTGAACTGTTGGGTTGGAGCGGTTTTGGGTTATAGAGGTGATTTTTTTCTTCCTTGTTTATATAATTTGTGAGATGATAATTGGTTGATTAAAGTATTATAGAAAAATTTTCGAGGATTTGAGCTGTTTGAAGGGTTGGGTTGGTGCAGTTATGGGTTATAATTCAATAAAAGAGGCAATTAGCTCATGTGGGAGGATGAGTCAGCGGTCGATATGTAACTTTTAGAATCGGAAGATGCAGGAAATGGAACCTGGGAATCGGTTTCCGAAAGGTTCGCCTGTAGCAGAAAATAGTAGACAGGTAAATAAGTAGGCTGGATATTGAGTGGAAAAGAAAATGGCGTTAAGGTAAAGGGAAATTTTTGTGAAGCAAAATGGCCAAATTATTATAATATACATCACCAAGCTCACGAAAGTATATTTGTTTTGATAATCAAGCATTTTATTTAGAACTTTCAAATTAGGTAGGAATAATGTGGTTGTTTTCATATTAGTTTTCTCTTAATTTTCTTGCCAAGATCATGAGCATTTATGCATCATGTTATGTCCTTGTCTGTGCTATATATTGACAAACATGTTCATTATTATTTGCTTCTAATTGGGCATTTTTCTAACATCAGTATAGATATAATTCTTAGTTTTACAGATAAGTATTCTCAATGTAATGTTCCATAGAATGCATACCCAACCACACATGTATAGATTTCAGTGAGGTACCCTATATCCCTGTCGAAGGCATGGTATTCAAGTTTATCATCCTGAAATTTTTGTTATGGAATGTACAGCAACTGCATTGATATGTCCTCTTTTCATTGAAGAGGGAGAGCTTTTTGACAGTGAAAAAAGAAGGGTTGCCACAATTTCGGAGGTTTCTTCCACTGAAGATTTACAGCAGCTCCAACCAGCCGATGAGCAGGCAGAGAATGTTATTATTAATTTACTAGATTGGCAGGTATATCCATTGCTGATTGCTCAGGAGAATTTTCACCTAAGCAAGTTTATCAGTATGCTTTCATATTTTACACTCAAATGAAATAATTTTTTCTCACAAGTACTTGTAATGAGAGCATTGATTGGTTGACATGGCTGCCAAGTCTTGTCCACTTGGCCAATGACTTGGGTGCTACTCTGGTTACAATGTTACTTCATATAATACTTTTATGTATTGTTGATAGATGTCATTATGTTTAACTTGCAGTTCCTTAACCTTGGCTTGCATAAAATTTGGCCAATTGATTTCATTAGAACTTGCCTTCCACTTCCATGAATTCAATGGAAACTGGTGGAATTTATCTTACTATGCAACCATCTACTGTCGGGTTAAATCTGGCTGTGGTGTTTCTTCAATGGCTTCAACTGTGGGAAGTGGAGTGTTTGGAAATCCTATTAATTGTGTAGTTGAAGTTGCTGAGGATTGTGTTATTTTCTTTTTCTTAAGGTATTTAGTTGTGGCTTAGGCTCTATACACTTAACATGAAGTATTGTTCACCCATGCCTGCTTTGTAATCATATTTCATAAATGTTATTCCAATAGCATGATCTCCTTTTTACCATTTGTTTCCAGTATTAACATATCAAATAGCTTGTATATCATCCTAGAATGCATAATTTTAGTTGGTTCTTTAGAAATAAAGCTATTTTTTCTCTGTAATATTTTATGAAATCCTACTTTTTAGTCGGTCCCTGATTTTGTGTTTCTTAGGTAATACCTGCAGAGAATATTGTTGCAGCATTCCAAGGCAGTTAAAAAACAGTGTTTTCCATTTCTAAAACTTCCTCTGAAGCACAAATCTTCCTTGAGGTATCTCTTAAACGCTTTAAAATCTGGACCTGAAGAAAAGCTTTACATGTTTGAAGCACCACTTGTATTCTTTGATATTGTCTATTCAGCATCTTGACATCCTATATGTTTTCTTGCTTTTCTGTTTGTAGGCCTTGGAGCAAGGTCTGGGTGGAGTTGTTTTAAAAGTTGAGGACTTCAGAGCTATTATTGAGCTCAAGGTAATTTGTTCTTGGGTAGGGCTTCTTGAGTAGTGAAGCATTGTTCCTTATCTCAGTTAATATTATCAGGACTATTTTGACAGAAGGAATGAAGCAACCAATGTATTGAGCTTGACCAAAGCCACTGTAACTCAAGTTCATATAGCTGGAATGGGTGACCGAGTTTGTGTGGATCTCTGTAGCCTCATGCGACCTGGTGAAGGACTTCTGGTTTGCTCCTAGTTTCTTGTCCAATTTTTTGTGGCCATCTTGATTCATTATTGAGCTAATCATACGTGATTCTGTCATTCTTATTGCACAAGTGTCCTTTTGTAGGTTGGATCTTTTGCTAGAGGGCTATTCCTTGTTCACTCAGAATGCTTGGAGTCAAATTACATTGCCAGCCGGCCTTTTCGAGTCAATGCAGTGAGTTTTGGTTTTGGAGTTCCTAGAGATGATATTCTGATGAATGTTGTCATTGAAAACTTGATAAGCACTGATCCAGAGGGTTTGGCACATCTGTTGCCACTTCAAGATTAACAGTGCCTCGGTTCACAGAGCTAATTTACAATGGATTCATTGGTTTTCTTATTTTAACCCATCATTTCTGGTTTCTCAAACCTTTTATGATGAGTCCCTTCATTTTCTTATAGGATTTCAAGAAATTCCCCACTTCTAGTTTCTGATTACCATTTCGTGATTTTGGTGATGACCGAGTGTACTTGGCAAACTTTGTTCAAATGCTTCGGGTTTCAAGATTGAACCATTTTTCTACGTAGTTCATAAATAAACACTCATAAAGATTTTTGTCTTTTGAATATAATTTGGCAATATGAGACCACTATGTCAATACAGCTTGTATTCTCAATGGTTAAAATGCGCCTAGAAACTTATGCTTTGTTGTTTACCAGGAATTTTTGTTGTGGTCTGCAGCTTTTGTGATGGTAACAAGGCATGTAATAGTAGACAGCCAACTTATTTTCATTGAAAATGAAAATGAAAGAAGTTATTTTCCTTCAAGGAGAAATGAAGTACTCGCTTAAGAAAACAAATCAATATCATTGTGTTCCGAAATCCTAACACGAAGTAGTGGGAGTCTATCATGCCATTTCCCCGGTCTATTGTTCTGTGATACTTATGTGCAGCCTACTTACCAAGAATCTGTTGTAAATGTACAGGGGCCTGTACATGCCTATGTTGCTGTTCCGGGCGGGAAGACTTGCTACCTTTCAGAGTTAAAAGCTGGCAAGGAGGTAATTGTGGTTGATCAAAAAGGCCAGCAACGAATGGCAATCGTTGGGCGTGTAAAGATAGAGAGTAGACCATTAATTCTTGTGGACGCAAAGGTTTGTGTACTTTATATACAATTACGAACATCAAGTAATCTACTGAAAATATTTCACCTGTTCATTGTTTGAATGTGAATAGTTCATAAGCTGCGAAATGTTGCTGTTAGATTAAATAATCTCAATTGGATAATTAACATCATATACTTCAATAGCTTCAGGGAATAGATTCAAATCCACATGAACACATTTGACTTAATTGATCCAAACCAGCATATAAAAGTGCAGAACATTTTTCCGAACCTATATCTTTCTAAGGACATAAAGTAATGAGAGTAATGTAAGGAAATCTCCAGTTTTTTGATCTGTGATAAATTATCAGGTTGGATTGTGAAAGATTTGTTGATAGTCTTAATGTCTAAGCAAATAGAGGATACAATTTCAGAAAGGGTTGATTACTAGCAATGAATTTTAAAGAGAAAAAGCTTATTTAGAAAGAATTGTTTTTGAGGAAGAGATAGATGATTGACTGAAGAGAAGACAAGGAGGTTCTGAATGGAACATTTAAAACATTGCTAAACCGGGAGCATGCAATCTGGTCCAATTCGAAATTAAACAATTTAAGAAATTTTACGTAGGGTTGAAGGTATAATTCTGAATGGCTTTGTCAATGTTTTCTTTTCTTCTGTTCACTCCCCATTTAAATTGAGCCCATCTCTGATAATTTTGTTAAATGTGTTGGGAAAACTTAACTGAAATTCTAAATCCACTTGCTATTGCTAATTGATTACTAAGTATATGATATTGTACTTGTGCTTGCAGAGAGATTCAGATAATCAAACTCTTTACAGCATGCTTCTACAGAATGCAGAAACAGTTGCTTTAATCTGTCCTTGCCAAAATCTATTCTGTCTGTCAATACTAGTTCCTTAAAGT
Source organism: Liquidambar formosana (assembly GCA_039720395.1). Classification (NCBI taxonomy): domain Eukaryota; kingdom Viridiplantae; phylum Streptophyta; class Magnoliopsida; order Saxifragales; family Altingiaceae; genus Liquidambar; species Liquidambar formosana. The sequence goes on from CM077832.1 coordinate 5,711,856, forward strand.
GTTGGATTTTTTATTTGCCTTCCTTATCTTAAAGATTTGAACCTTGCTACATATCCCTTGCAGGAAATGGGCAGCAAAAACAAGCAATTCCCGTGACCTCACTCAAAGTTGGAGATGAAGTTGTGTTGAGACTACAGGGTGGGGCTCGACACACGGGAATAGAAATTCAAGAATTCATTGTCGAGAATTGAATAAGCTGATATGATAAATTCTATTATTTGGAATTTGTTTGTGACTACTCGCAGTTATAGCATCAAGGAAGAATTTAATTCAGCTAGGATCTGTCCCTTTGCTTCTGATAGAGTGAACCAGATTAGGTACCTTGTAATTGCATGGGTATCCTGTATATTATTTTGGTCCAAGATTACTGTCTCTCCTCCAATTCATAACAAATTCAACAAGCCTTTTTTTATGACACTGCATTTGGCACGCTTGTGCATGAAACCATTTCCATGGAAATATTTATATTCGTGATGTAGGATCCGAGATGGGTTAATACTATGGCTTCAAAGAGTTAAAAGGTCTGCATTTTGAAAACTGTAATGGAAAACCACATGCTTTACTTGATCTAACTGTTAGTATCCAAGGGGCAAACTAAAACCATCAACTAGCACCCTTAGATATTCTTAGCAGACTGAACCCTCTCATGGAAAGATAATGTTGCTGTACAACATTTGAGCATGAGGATGGATAGGCTTCCCCATTCAATTTGTATTGTTTACTGTAAAGAGTTTTATATGAAATAATTACATGGGAAATTTCTGAATTTGAGTACTTACCCTTCTGGCTGGGACTCAGCTTGCTATTAGACGACAGGAGTGCCAACAACAAATGGGCCTTGACGATCAATTTAGCTTTGTATCATCTGATTTTTCCACGAGTTATGAGGCCTAAAGTCATATGACTAAGATGGTACTTGGCATAAGTAGGTCTCATTTTCTGCTGGGTGGTCCTCCACGATATAAATTATTTGTACCAATTTGTCAAAAATGATGCTCGGCAGCTTGTGCAACCCTCCACCAGTCACCTTGACTTGACAAATGGACTTTATGAGTCGTTGTTATCTTATCAGTTACGGAAGACAGCTTGATTTATGAAAGTGATCATGACCACCTATATTTGAAAAATGATCATGACTACCTACATTTGGGAGCCTTTTAGCAACTTTAGAGATCGAGTTCCATAGCTAACTTTTTGAAGATACTCCTACTCATTAGTTTAACTAAAATGTAAAATTATCTAATCTTTTTGAAGATGTTTTAACAATATAATCTGTGCCTCGTTTGACCAATCCAGCTTTCTAAATTATAAAACTACCTTTTTCTTTTCTTTTCTTTTCTTTTCTTTTTTTGTAAAAAATATTTTACTCTCATTTAGATAAATTTTTAATTTGAATATACTTTGAAGAATTCTTATTGGCCATGGCATCATCATTGTACATAAGCATGCTTCAAACCCACGAGTGGGGTAAGTTGACTTGGGTCTTCATTGCAACTTTAAGGGAGGTTCCACCCAATTGTTTAGTAATGGCTAAAAGATGGGTCTTAGACGGAAAGACTCAAAGACGACGAAGACTCCCAGTGCATGGGTCAACAAGACGAAACATGCCTTTTAAAAGTCCCTGAGCAGAGTGTAGCAATTAACCTGCTGCAATAGTCAAAGCTTAAACCATGGCGTCCTCCATTTCCATTTCTGTAGTTTTAGTAGTATGGGCTACCTTTGCTTTCCCCTACGCAGCCACAATCATGTCAGTGGCAGCATATGAATCATCATCACTAGATTTAGAAGCAAAGGCTATCGTCAACAGTGGGTGGTGGAACACTAACAACACAAACAACACCGATGATTGCAAGTGGCCCACTATAGCTTGCGATACGGCTGGAAGTGTCACCAATATTTCATTACCCTATCGCTACCGAGCGCCACTAGAGCTTGAAAAATTCAACTTCTCTTGCTTCCCAAATCTTGTCCATCTTGATCTTTGCAGAAGTGGATTGTGTGGGCGCATTCCATCCGAAATTGGTGCCCTTTCAAAACTTGCCTACCTTGACTTGTCGCAGAATGAACTTTCAGGTGAGTTACCTCTTTCACTTTCAGGTGACTTGTCGCAGAATGAAGTGAATTCAAATCGAATCAACGGTTCCATCCCTTTGAGTCTTGGTCTTTTAATCAATCTTACCCGTCTGAATCTGAATTCAAATCGAATCAAGGGTTCCATTCCTCCCGAAATAGGGAATCTAACAAATCTAGTTGAGGTCGATCTTGGTATCAATAGTCTCACTGGTCCACTCCCTTCGTCTTTGGGTGATTTAACCAATTTGACATCTCTGGACCTTTCTTCGAATGAAATCAACGGCTTCATCCCTTCCGAAATAGGGAATCTGAAAAATCTGTTTTTTCTGAACCTCCGTGGTAACCACCTCACAGGTCCAATCCCTTCATCTTTGTGTCTTTTGACTAATTTGACGCTTTTGTCTGTTGAGTCGAATCAAATCAACGGCTCCATTCCTCCAGAAATAGGGAATTTGAGACATTTGGTTTCGTTGGACCTCAGTTATAATACCCTGACGGGTCCTATCCCTTCATCTCTGGGTCAAATAGTCAATTGATCTTTGGAACTGCTCCAATATGCAATACTTGGATTTAAGCAGCAATTTTTTGAATGGTAGCATTTCCCCGCACATCGGTAACCTTTTTGCACTAACTGATATTGACCTGAGTAATAACTTAATCAATGGGCAGATACCTCCCCAACTCGAGAATCTAACAAACTTAAACTACTTGATTCTATCCGACAATAATCTCTCTGGCCCCATTCCAAATCTTAACTACGGAGTTTATAGTGACTTTTCCTGCAATGCTTTGGAGGGTCAATCATCTTGCTCTGCACCTGCATCTGCAACTGCACCGTTTTATAAAAAAACAAAGAACTCAGTGGTGCACGATATCACCATTTTTCTTCCCATCGCCATTTTTCTTGCCTTCGTAATCTTTGGAATACTGTTCTTCTCTCGACGTAAGGGCAAGAATACAAGAATTGAAGCAAGAGCAACCAAGGATGGAAACTTGTTCTCAATATGGAATTATGATGGGAGGATTGCATATGATGACATTGTTGAAGCCACGGAGGATTTTGACATCCGATATTGCATTGGGACTGGAAGTTACGGAAGTGTTTACAAAGCGCAGCTTCCTGCTGGCAACGTAGTTGCATTGAAAAAACTTCATCGTTTGGAAGCTGAGGAACCAGCCTTCGACAAGAGTTTCAAGAATGAGATACAAGTACTAACAAATATGCGGCATCGGAACATTGTGAAGCTTTACGGGTTCTGTCTACATAAAAGGTGCATGTTTCTCATCTATGAGTACATGGAAAGGGGAAGCCTATTTCGTGTTCTCAGAAATGAGAATGAAGCTATGGAATTGGATTGGGTTAAGAGGGTAAACATTGTTAAAGCCATGGCACATGCTTTGTCTTACATGCATCACGATTGCACCCCACCAATTGTCCATAGAGACATATCAAGCAACAACATTCTTTTGAACTCAGATTTGGAGGCTTTTGTCTCTGATTTTGGCACAACGAGATTACTAGATCCGGATTCATCCAATCAAACTATAATTGCAGGCACTTATGGATATATTGCTCCAGGTAATTGTACTCATGCACTTTTATGGAGTTTTTTTTTTTTCCTTCATTCATCACTGTCTGCAATATGAATTCTTTTCTCTCTTTTTTTTTTTTTTTTTGAATTAAAAGTTTATTTTACTCTTCTATCTTTTGCACTATACTAATGCTCCCAATTATTATTCTAATATTAGTACTACCTCGCTCCTACCTGGCCAGAGGTGGCCTACCATGAAATGGTTAACAAATACAATCACATTCGTTATTAAATGGGTGGGCCTATAATGAGCCTAAGTTTACTTGCGACACTTGCATTTGCATGCTTACGCATTGATCCAAAATCTCGGCCGACAATGCAACGCGTGTCTCAGGAATTTTTTGCTCAGAGGACACCATTACCTAAGCCTTTTCATGCAATTCCAATATCACAACTTAGGAGCCATGAAATGTTTGTGCCTCCGTTGTAGATCGATGATGGAAACAGTTAATTGAGAATTAAAATTTTTATTGACAATTTTAATTTTAAAGAGGGAGCGTTGTTTCTTTACTCACATTTAGAAGAGAATTAGCTACCCTGTTTCATTGTGGCAAAGTGTAGACAATTTTAATTGAGAATTGGATGCCAAACATTCCAAGGCTGATTGTTAGAGCCGGCAATGATGACCAAGCTGTGGGAGTCACTTTCAACCATTAAATTATGCATGGCAAGATGCAGAGCCTTTATCAAATGATGTAGATCAGTGGAAGTGACTCCCACAGATTAATCGTTTCTGATCATGTTCATTTTTAAATTATAATTCGTTAAGGAGATGCGTCTGAGACCATCGAGGTTCAAAGGGTTGAAAACTTATCGTCATATATATATGGCATCAAGGATTTTATTCGATACATGAAGCCAGTGATCTTTTGCCCCTACGGGGCATCTCTTGGGGTTTGTGTGTGGCAATTTATGTAAGCCGTCAGCTAGTTCTTGGGCAATTCTTTAACATATTGCTTCAAATAAAAAAGGTTCCTACTGAAATTTACCAGCGGCAACATACTCTTGCAAAAAGCGCTGAACTAGGAGTGATGATAAGCAGAAGGGAGAATGCAACAGTGATGGAGTTTATTATAGGCTACAGTTTGACATTAGCGCGCTATTCATGGATCATGATCCTGCAATGAGTAGTTTCTCCATTAATTCTTTGGTAATTTTGTTCCTTATTCATCCAACATTTCCCTTCATAACACAAATTGGCTTATCTAGCTTAATAAATGTTTGAAAAATACTACAGAATATATTTGAAAAGGGATCAAGAAAATTCCCAATTCGTTGGCATATGAGGAGAAAGAAAAATATTGTCACATTGTTAAACATGGACATAGAAATTTTTTGACTTTAAGGAAAGCTTGTGGCTTGGGGAAAAGATTATATTTTATTTCAAACCATGGGAGGATTTTGTAGTCGAGTACTAGCTAGAACGTCAGACAATGTACAATTTCCTTATGAACAACTTGAGCTTGGTTATAGACATTGTTACACCAAATAGTACACCACATAGCAACACCCACATTCGAAAGAGAATTAGCCACGTACCCTGTTACACTATGGCTAAATATGGACACCATTTTTTTTTTTTTTTTTAAATTTAATGAACCTTCGCGGTAGGAGGACAATTTATTGATAAAAAAAGAAAAAGATACACCTAGACCGGGGGACGGACGTACCTTACCCCTCAAAGATGCCAACTATACCTTACCCCTCAATGTGGACACTTTTAACTCGGAATTAATCAGATACCAAACATTCCAATGATGATTATTAGGCCGGAAACCAAGCTGTGGGAGTCAGTTTCAAACATTAATTCAACCATTTTAAAGTTGAGATGACATCTCCCCTAAAATTCGTGTACCTTTAAGATTCATATACTTACAATAAAATGGTTTATGCACGGGACGTATCGTGTTTAATGAATTAGTGATGTGTGAATGAAAATGATGTTGATCATTTTGCTTGCTCAAGCAATTATATATTGTTTACTATAAAGAGTTTATCTGAAATCATTTTTTGGGAAAAATTTGAATATGAGTACTTACCCTTCTATAAGCACCCTAAGCTGCTTCCGATTGATTCTCTCAGCTTGCTATTTGACGACAGGGGTGCCACCAGATGGGCCCTGAAAATCAATTTAGCTCTGTATCATCTGATTTTACCATATGAGTTATGAGGCCTAAATCATTTGGTTAAGATGGTACATGGCATAAGTGGGTCTCATTTTCCGATGGGTAGTCAGTTCTCTTTTTTTATTTATTTATTTATTTATATTTTTATCAAGTAGATAACATTTTATTGCAGAAAAAGCTATGGCCTAAAGCCTACATCAAGAGCAATGATCTGTTCAAGCCAAGAGGGAACATTGTGTCCCCACTCTTCACCACGTAACTTTAGCACCAAATTTTCAAACACTATGCTAGAGATCTCGTGCAACGCACCAGCCAGCTTGACTTGACGAAAAGACTTACCAGTCAATATCATCTTATGAGTTACAGTAAACAGCTTGAGTCAACAAAAAGACCTTGAACCAAGTCAACAAAAAGACCTTGAACCAACGCCAAATCCAGTTTGAACGCGCTTAACCTCTCTCATTGCATCAAATTAATGGTTCCAACCCTGCTGAACCTTTTTTCTCTCTTTTTTGTTTTTGTTTTTTTCTTGTTTTTTAATTTTTTTGTTTTTTTGTGTGTGTGTGACGTTAACCCTTTTGAACTATTAAACCCAAAGAATCTAGTTTTACAGGACTTTAGTTAGAGGATTTGTTTGAAAATTTTTAAAACTGGATCAGATTGGGTCTAATTTCTTAATATTATTTGGTTTTTAAGTGACCTAATTTACATTAGATTCGAAAAAAAATCTGTGTTTATCCTTTATATTTTACATCAAATAAATAGTTTTTCAAGAAAAAAAATACACTTACCAAGCAGGAGTGAAATCAAACCACGTCAGGATCATCTCCAACTGGTCAAGATTTTATATTTTCCAAAAAGCCTCTTGAGTGCTGATTAGCTCTAAATGTTATGCAATACTTTTTTTTTTTTTTTTTTTTTTGGGAAAAGGAAAAATTCAATCAAGGAAGAGCATTTAAGCAATGACAATTCAGCACATTAAATTCTAACATTTTAAAATTTGACTTGTTGCATATGTGTTTTAATATAGTTGGGTATTACAAAAGCTTTTACTGATAAGATTATTACATTGTGGCCATGTGGGTCAGTTTACCAATATGAGATCTTTATACCTGTATTCTAGTCAAATCAATGGTTCCCACTAATATATAGGAATTTTTTGTCCTAAAGACACAGGTCAAGATATATTTAATGAACCAAAAAGCACATAAAAAATATAAAATATATAGAAAATGATGTAAATAACATAAAAAAAACTTTAAAATGCACTAAAAATGATGTAAATTGCATATAAAGACATAAAAGGGCATGTATTATAGAGTACATGGTATCAACATAATACATGCATTAGTATTTCTCATCTTATACGCTAGAAAATATACTGATGCTATATGGTTATTGCTGTGAAACCAATTACATTATTGTCAGTCTCACAGGTGTAAGCCATACATTGTAAAATGCAAAGTAGGATGCTTAAATACCGCTTGAAAACCCATGATTTGGGGTAAGTTGACTTGGGTCCTCAAACGCAACTTCAAAGGTGTGGGATTTCTATGGTACCCAATACCCACACAAAAAATTGGGCAAGTCACATTTTATGGTAAATGGTTATATTTTTATGTGGTCAAAAGTTACAAAAAATATGACAAACTTACCATTTGGATATGATACCTGAAGGTACCATAGAATTTCCCTCAAAGATGATTCAACTCAGAAGCTAATCAATGGCCAGATGCTAGTCTTGACAGCGAGACACAAAGCCAGACCCCAAAAAAAAAAGACCACGACTCCCTACGCTAGAAACAATAATGGGAAGGCATCCAAGGGAACTCCTCTCATCATTACCATCATCATCTACTCAAAATATAATGCTAAGTGATGTGTTAGATCCATGCATCTCACCTCGAGCAAGTCAACTTCTTGTGCACGATATTGTTCTTGTTGCAATGATAGCATTTGCATGCTTACGGATTAAACCAAAATCTCGGCCAACAATGCAACGTGTGTCTCAAGAATTCTTTGCCCGCAGGTCACCCATTGTCAAGCCTTTTCATGCAATTCCAATATCACAACTCTGGAACCAAGAGATGTATCTATCAGACGAAAGTGACATTTAATCCTGTATTTCAAATTGTTAAGGTAATTATAATGTTTCTCTTAACTTGGGTTTCAACTGGGCGTTGAATCTTACATTGCATATCACTTTTTGTTTTATATAGCCCAAATTCTTGCTAAGGGTAATACATCATGATATCTTGTCCGAAAAATGATATAATTAAGTTGAAGCAGATTTTCGTTTCCATGCATTATTATTATTATTTTTTTCCGTTTTTTTTTTTTTTTTTTTTTTTTTTTTTTTTTTTTTTCCGCTTGATTGGAGGTGATTGGTCTGAATTTTCTAATGGATTTGGTTACTCTGAACCACACTGCATAGATTTTTTCTAGTGGTAAAAGTGATCAAATGAAGCTAACATCCGAGACCAAGTCTCTAAACAGAGGGATATTATTGTACCACTCAATGGAGCATTGAATAGATAGTTAAAACATTGAATGGATTTTCAATATTTCCTTTTAAGCTTTCTCTGTTCCTCCCTTTTCTAGCATCCTCAATGGTGGCAGATGATAATAGAACCTATATCATTTTATGATATGAATTTATCCACGCGTTCTGAAAATAGATTAACTAACTAAAGTAGTAAATTTAGAGACAGGGAAAGACAGAGGAGGAACTAGGAAGATGGTGCATTTCGAAAAGAGAAGGGCTAATACGTACGGTGCATTTTAGTAAAATTGATGGATGCATTTGAAGAGAGAGAAGGCACAAGGGTTTCAGGAAGACTTTCTCTGTCGTGTCTCTCTAAAAGCCTATGAACCAGTCAAGTGATGTTCAAATAATCATGTACTTGCTGCATATGGAAACAAATCATTATTATATTTTCAAGTAGAGAGTACAGTGCACATGATGTACAGCAAGAATATATGTCCAAAATTTCATCTAATCTATACTTGTATCTGGGGTTTCTAGTATAGTTCACACACTTGAAAGAGATCAGAATTAGCATGTAATAGTGTGTTGCACATGTATAACTATGATAGAAGGTAAAACCAGTAAGATACAACTTACTATAAAGCAAGTATATATTAATCAAAATATATATTGAAAATTTAGCAAAACACACAAGATCGAGCTAGTAGAGGTAGCAGGTAACAGGGCAAAGAACAAAGGAATTCAGATGTAGTTTCACTATAATGGTGGGATCAGGTCACAAAATGCCCCTATACATTTTGAGTAAAAAACTAGGAACATGAAAGAATTTGTAAGAAGAGAGATCCTGCTTCCCGTACACAATTTACTCTTTCAAGAAAATTGAGTGAATTCGGATAACAATAAAATAGTTTCTGCAAGAGAAATGAGAGTCGGAACCATAAAATTTCTATTTTCTAGTAGCCAGGTCATCAACATTCTAGACCAGGCGTCCACTATTCTACTCTCCTTTTTTCTTTTTTTCTTTTTTTTTTTTAAAAATATAAAAAATGAGAGCAGTTACTATGCTAGTGTCCCTTTTTCTTCTTTCTTTTTTTTTTTTTTTTTTTTTTTTTTTTTAGCATGCACTAGATCGATGTTCCTGCAAGCACCTTATTTCTGGTACCAAGGTTTGCAGTTAGAACAATACAGTTATAATAGAAAATAGGCCCCGGCCACCTCAACTATCCCTAAAGTAAATGAAGTATTACGATGATCAAAGTATATTAATTCAAGGGTAAACTACGAGAAACCTCTTTAATGTTTGACTCTTTTTTATGTAATCCCTTAAACAAAAAATGATTGTTACAATATTCTCACAGACAGTTGAGCAATTAGCGTCACTATATAATCATTGTTCCCATTTTTTCTTAGGGGTATGCGTTATGTGAAAAAGAGCAAACATAAGCGGGTTTCTTATAGTTTACTGTTTACCCTTACCCTTAATTTAAAAACGGGATTCAATATATTATTATGGTAAGATGATCAAAGCATCTTCACATAACAAAAAGACATCCTATTTATTATTATGGTTTCTGTCACAATCAATCTTTAAAAACAGGATTCTTTTTTGTGGAAGGGTCCTGCAGACCACTTCAAGTGGCAAATTTCCAGGCATGATAAATGCTTGAAAACCCATGATTGGAGACTTGGTCTTCAAATGCAACTTCCAAAATGGTTCTACTTTGATGTCAACTGATTATTAAACGCCGGCCTTGACGAAGACCCAAAGATATGACCCTGTGCTTGGGATCAAGAGGTACCAACTACCAAGAATGGAGGTATCTTTGGGCCTTGACGAAGACCCACAGATATGACCCTCTGTACGTGGCCACCACAGGGCAACATCCACAAGCGGAAGTAATCAACCAACTCAATCAATAATGGAGGTTAAAAGAACATGGATCCATGCTAAAATTGTACCCAAAGAAGTATCAAACCAAAAACCCTGAATTCGTGAGAGTCTCTACCATAAAGTTCTTCTCCAAAACGTGTTTCCCAAGAGGGGGATTCCTCTCTTCTTAGGGCCGGTGCACTTAAAGTTCTATAACTAGTCCCTTTTATAGAGTATTAAACCCAATTGCTTGTTGAAACAAATACTGTAAAATTCGATTTTCATAAGTAAACTCTGGGCTTAAAATACTCTCTATAATAAAGGAATTCCAATCACAACAAGAATTTGGGAAAATTTCCAATACAACGATATGTCCATGCTAACATGTATTCATAACTATTAATTTTTCTATATATTTGACATGATTTCTTTCTTTATTTCTTTGTTCATCATTTTTTTTTTTTTTCATTTTGTTTGGTTTTGGACTGAGTTTCAACTTTAAATTATCATTATGATATAATTGATACTATTTCTTACCCGGCCTAAGGTGGCCTTCCTAGGAATTAAATGGTTAAGTGATAACCATATATTTATCAGTTTATGAATTAAGGACCTATTTCTTTCAATGATGTGAGAAGTCAATCATTCATTATAGGGTAAATTACGATAAACCCCCTAATGTTATCCCTTTTTCATGTAACCCCCTAAAGAATGGTTAATGCAATGTCCCCCTTGGTTAGGTTTCAGGTTTCGGTTGAAAAATCAAGTGAAATTGGGTTAAAAACAGTACTAAAAAACACAAAATCCCTCTTATGTTCTCAATATTCACTTATTCCTCTAATGATTTTTAACCCAATTTCTACTCACCTGAAACTTAGCCAAAGGGGGACATTGCATCAATTTTTCCTTTAGGAAACAATATTACTTGGGAAAAGTATGAATGGAAAGAAATGAAGAATTAATCTCTAAGCACATATCTTCTTAAAGTAGGCATAACAACATAGATTTCTCATGCAGCTGTAGATTTGCACACAAAAAAAAGTATTTGACTCCTCATATTGATCTTTTGTATGTAGAACTTGCCTACACCATGGTTGTGACTGAAAAATGTGATGTTTATAGCTTTGGGATGGTCGCACTAGAAACAATCATGGGAAGGCATCCAAAGGAACTCCTCTCATCATTATCATTGTCATTTGCTCAAAACATAATGCTAAATGATGTGTTAGACCGACACCTATCGCCTCAAGTAGATCGACTGCTTGCGCACAATATTGTTCTTGTTGTAACATTAGCATTTGCATGCTTACGCCCTATACCAAAATCGCAACCAACAATGCAATGCGTGTCTCAAGAATTTCTTGCCCAGTGGATGCCATTGGCCAAGCCTTTTTTTGCAATTCCCATACCACTACTTATGAACCAAAAAATGTACATGGGAGATGAAAGCGATATTTAATCATGGATTTCATATCGTCAAATGTTTCTCCAAGCTCGGGTTTATTCGACTTGAACTTGAATTGTGGATTGCATGTAAGTTTGTTTCATGTAGCATATGGGCTAGTTTGAGGAAGTACGTTATGTATGACAAATTAAATAGTGGACAGGTCTGAACAAGGTAAATCATGGGCACTGGTGATCAATTTTAGCTTTGTAATGTATCATTTGATTTTACCATCAGTTTGTGAGGACCGAAATCTTATGATCGATTATGATGGTACTTGGCCACAGTGGGTCTCGATTTTCTGATGGGTGGTCCTTCACCATGTAAATTAGTAACAAATTTTCAAACATGACGCTTGAGAGGTTGTGCACGCATCACGCCATAGCGATCGATCAGCTTGACTTGACAAAAAGACTTTGCGAGTCATTATCACCTTACGGCATGCAAACCACTATTCTCCATTAAAAAGACCTTGACTTCCAAGGCCAATTCACCCAATCAAATTAACGGTCTCAACCCAACAGATTAAAGAATCTGGTTATACAGGACGTGAGCCGTGGGTACTGATCAGGTAAGCAGTATCTCCTAGAATATAAAAAATCTTGGATATCCTAGGGATTGTTTGGCAAACTTGAAAACTTGGCCAACTGAGAATAAGTTTAGTTAGTTTTAATTTCATACTATTTGGTAAGTCTCTTTTTCTAGTTGAACAGTCAAGCTTTGTTCTGAAAATAAAGTATAAACACAGTTTTCTTCAAACCAACTGCAGGATGATTATTTAAAAATCAAATAACAGTTATGAACTGGAACTAGTTTGATATTGACTTTGTTAAACCAACCTTCATCTTAGCATCATTTGACCAATCTTAGCATCCATTTACTTGACTTTATCAAATGCAATTAATACCGCAATCCTTACCTTTCAAGATGGTCATATTTGGTGGGTGCCCGTATGGTCATGATCATGAATGATGCCCACATATTTTCGAGACTGATCTACGATCTTTCAAAGGAAATTTAATGAAACTTGAAATTGTGTTAAGGCTTGACAAATTGGGAATACATCTCTATTCTTGTTGGGTCCCACTTAAGGCTTGGATCACTTGACCCAATCCAAAAATCAAACAGCTATTCAATGTGTATTCAATGTGATAACGAAGTATACGTGGATGGGAAGGGATACGTTTACATTTACTATAAAACTTTCTCAATATCTTAATATTTTTCTAATTTAATTGTTAGATTAGATATTATACTCATGCACCTCATGCATGCCGAATTTTAAGTTAATCAGATATCGAAAAGAATTTAATCCGTACGTAAACCTACATTTATTTTATAAATAAAATTATAATTTAGGGGCAATTTATAAATGAGCTAATTTCTAATCTCCGATTATCTTGAAATTCGGCATGCATGGTGTATAATAATATTGGGCTTAGCTACATATCTCGAATTTGAGATTTCCAACCAAATTCAAAGGTGGAACCCACTTTTAGCTGATATTTTTAGTTTCCGTCTCAATATAGGTTTCGTCCTTAATTTTGAACACATCCATTTACTTGACTTTATCAAATGCAATTAATACCGCAATCCTTACCTTTCAAGATGGTCATATTTGGTGGGTGTCCGGATGGTCATGATCATGAATGATGCCCATATATTTTCAATTTGAGACTAATCTACGATCTTTCGAGGGAAGTTTAATGAAACTTGGAATTGTGTTAAGGCTTGACAAATTGGGAATACATCTCTATTCTTGTTGGGTCCTACTTAAGGCTTGGATCACTTGACCCAATCCAAAAATCAAACAACTATTCAATGTGTATTCAATGTGATAACGAAGTATAAGTGGATGGGAAGGGATACGTTTACATTTAGTAGAAAACTTTCTCAATATCTTAACATTTTTCTTATTTAATTGTTAGATTCGATATTATACTCATGCACCTCATGCATGCCGAATTTTAAGTTAATTAGATATTGAAAAGCATTTAATCCATATGTAAACTTACATTTATTTTATAAATAAAATTATAATTTAGGGGCAATTTATAAATGAGCTAATTTCTAATCTCCGATTATCTTGAAATTCGGCATGCATGATGTATGATAATATCGAGCTTTGCTACATATCTCGAATTTGAGATTTCCAATCAAATTCAAAGGTGGAACCCACTTTCAGCTGATATTTTTAGTTTTCGTCTCAATATAGGTTTTGTCCTTAATTTTGAACACATCCATTTACTTGACTTTATCAAACGCATTTAATACCGCAATCCTTACCTTTCAAGATGGTCATATTTGGTGGGTGCTCGGATGGTCATGATCATGAATGATGCCCACATATTTTCGAGACTGATCTACGATCTTTCAAGGGAATTTAATGAAACTTGGAAGTCTGTTAAGGCTTGACAAATTGGGAATACATCTCTAGTCTTGTTGGGTCGAACTTAAGGCTTGGATAACTTGACCCAATCCAAAAATCAAATAACTATTCAATGTGTATTCAATGTGATAACGAAGTATACATGGATGGGAAGGGATATGTTTACATTTAGTATAAAACTTTCTCAATATCTTAACATTTTTCTAATTTAATTGTTAGATTATATATTATATTCATGCACCACATGCATGTCAAATTTTAAGTTAATTAGATATCAAAAAGAATTTAATCCATACATAAACTTACATTTATTTTATAAATAAAATTATAATTTAGGGGCAATTTATAAATGAGCTAATTTCTAATCTCCGATTATCTTGAAATTCGGCATGCATGATGTATAATAATATTGGGCTTTGCTACATATCTCGAATTTGAGATTTCCAATCAAATTCAAAGGTGGAACCCACTTTCAGCTGATATTTTTAGTTTTCATCTCAATATAGGTTTCGTCCTTAATTTTGAACACATCCATTTACTTGACTTTATCAAACGCAATTAATACCGCAATCCTTACCTTTTAAGATGGTCATTTGGTGGGTGCCCGGATGGTCATGATCATGAATGATGCCCACATATTTTTGAGACTGATCTACAATCTTTTAAGGGAGATTTAATGAAACTTGGAATTGTGTTAAGGCTTGACAAATTGGGAATACATCTCTATTCTTGTTGGGTCCTACTTAAGGCTTGGATCACTTGACCCAATCCAAAAATCAAACAACTATTCAATGTGTATTCAATGTAATAACGAAGTATACGTGGATGGGAAGGGATATGTTTACATTTAGTATAAAACTTTCTTAATATCTTAACATTTTTCTAATTTAACTGTTAGATTAGATATTATACTCATGCATCTCATGCATGCCGAATTTTAAATTAATCAAATATCGAAAAGCATTTAATCTGTACGTAAATTTACATTTATTTTATAAATAAAATTATAATTTAGGGGCAATTTATAAATGAGCTAATTTCTAATCTCCAATTATCTTGAAATTCGGCATGCATGATGTATAATAATATTGGGCTCTGCTACATATCTCGAATTTGAGATTTCTAATCAAATTCAAAGGTGGAACCCACTTTTAGCTAATATTTTTAGTTTTCGTCTCAATATAGGTTTCATCCTTAATTTTGAACACATCCATTTACTTGACTTTATCAAATGCAATTAATACCACAATCCTTACCTTTCAAGATGGTCATATTTGGTGGATGCCCGGATGATCATGATCATGAATGATGCCCACATATTTTCAATTCAAGACTAATCTATGATCTTTCGAGGGAAATTTAATGAAACTTGGAATTGTGTTAAGGCTTGACAAATTGGGAATACATCTCTATTTTTGTTGGGTCCTACTTAAGGCTTGGATCACTTGACCCAATCCAAAAATCAAACAACTATTCAATGTGATAACGAAGTATACGTGGATGGCATCCAATCGATTCTTCTTTTTTTTGATTTTCTCTTTCTCTAATCTATAAGATTTTTGTTAAATTAAAAAAAAAAAAAAATTTCTAAAAAATTTTCACCTCAGCGTTGCAATAATTAAAATGGGTAAGTTTTCATATCCTACTAGTTTATAACCCATGCGTTGCACAGTGAGGTTTGTAAAAATAAATATTGTGAAAAATATAAATTATATATATATATAATACACACCCGTGATGGTAGCTCAGATGGCAAAGAACCGCGGCTCATGAATCATAGATCTTGAATTCATGTCTTTACTCCTTCACTATCGATCAAATGCATAGACTTGAGGATGGTTTGTGCATCATGAGGATTAGTTTGGGCCTAATGGTTTGATATACCCCTCGTTTGGCAAAAGTGTATTTGAACAATTTTTTAAGCATTTTTATAATTTTCTAAGCAAATTGATATGTTAATACATATTTTGGTGTGTTGTGTTTTCTTTTTTAATCATCATTGCCTCTATTTGTCTCATTTTCTGATTATAACTATTTATAATTTTATACGTTCAATTTTTGGGAGATGAGATAAATAGACATAAAGAAAACAAAGAAATATGGTATAGTCTACTAAGTTTGGGTTGAATATTGTACAGTGTAAGTTTTTCAATTCTCCCATATAAAAACAAAGAGATATGTAGTGTACACCAAGCTTCAATCTACCTATACCGCGTGAAAAAGAGCAATGAAAACCAAAAAAAGAAAAAGAAAAGTTAGAGAATTTACCTTTTGGTAATCACTTCTCAACTTAATACCAAACATGAAACATTAGTAGTCCTTTTGAAGCATGTATATAGTCAATTTGTAGCAAGTTGGCAGAGAATATTCTTTCTTTGGTATTAAGTTGGAAATTGATTACTAAAAAGTAATTTCTCCAAAAGTCACAAAAAGTAACCTTTTTTTTTTTTGGGAAAATTACTTTTTAGTGATTCTTTCTCAACTTAATACGAAAAAAAGAAAACTGATAGTTATTTTGACGTAAGTATACAGTTAATTTGTAGTAAGTTGGCAAAAAACCGCGGCTTAGGAATCATAGATCTTGAGTTCGTGTCTTCGCTCCTTCACTATCGAATGCATGGACTTGAGGATAATTTGTGCATCATGGGATTAGTTTGGGCCTAACAGTTTGAGATACCCCTCGTTTGGCAAAAATGTATTTGCATAATTTTTTAAGCATTTTTATAGTTTTCTAAGCAACTTGATATGTTAATACATATTCCGGTGTGTCGTGTTTTCTTTTTTAATTATCATTGCCTCTATTTGTCTCCCTTTCTGATTATAACTATTTATAATTTTATATGTTCAATTTTTGGGAGAGGAGATGAATAGACATAAAGAAAACGAATAAATATGGTATAGTCTACTAAGTTTGGATTGAACATTGTACAGTGTAGGTTTTTCGATTCTCCCATATAAAAACAAAGAGATATGCAATGTACACCAAACGTCAACCTACCTATACTGTGTGAAAAAGAGCACTGATGATCAAATCCCCCCTTTTTTTTTTCTTCTTCTTTGGTTACAAATCAGAATTATATATTACCAAAGATATGTTTAGAATCTGACACTCTATCCCATGGGATAGCCTCCCATCTTTTTTTGTTTGCTAAACACATACATACTACACAAAAACAAGAAAGTTTACAAAACATGAACACAACCAAAGAAACCCAAAAGTTTATAGAGCTACTTACAATTTACTAACAAAAAGGCCTAACTCTTGAAATATGGGTAAAAACTTATACATGTTTAAGGCCAATCATAGCTGATGTGAGACTTTACACCTCCCCTTTGGCAACGTCCTCCTATCCCCTTATAAGAGGGAATAAAATGTCATTAGGTTACAAGTTCATTGGTATAGTACTACACAAAAAAAAAAAAAAAAAAAAAAAAAGTTATAGAATTTACCTTTTGGCGATCAATTCTCAACTTAATACCAAACATGAAACATTAGTAGTCCTTTTGAAGCATGTGTACAGTCAATTTGTAGCAAGTTGGCAGAGAATATTCTTTCTTTGGTATTAAGTTGGAAATTGATTACTAAAAAGTAATTTCTCCAAAAGTCACTAAAAGTAACCTTATTTTTTTGGGAAAATTACTTTTTAGTTATTCTTTCCCAACTTAATACGAAAAAAAGAAAACTGATAGTTATTTTGACGTACGTATATAGTTAATTTGTAGCAAGTTGACAGATATTATCCTTTTTTTGGTATTAGATTAGAAAGTGGTCACTAAAAGGTAATTTTTACCTTTTTCTCTAACTATTCACAAATTCAGCATGTGATTTGAAAAAAAAAAAAAATTCATAAATTGACACGTGGCATCAACAGGGAGGCATTCCTCTATTATATATATATTATATTACCCTTAGAGCCCAAGGTTCAGCAGCCATACTAGTAGAGCGGCCCATATTCCATATAAACCCCACGATCCACTGTCCATGGTTGAATCCATCAATGCAATACACATAATTAACCAACCAACCAGCCAACATTACGTTGATATTAATTGAAAAGCAACATTTTTCAATTAATGATTTTATCCATTAAGGAAAAAAAATTCTTCGAGGATATATCAACACTTGTTGACCTAATAGAGACTATATATATATATATATATATATATATATATATATATACTCCTTCCATCTCACAAAGATAAGCCATTTTTACAACTTTTTTTTGTCCCAAAATGTTTGTCCACTTTGAAAAGTCAAAACATTATTTTTTTTGAAATTTCCTATATTACCCTTAGTTGTTTCAATAATTACTTTCAATACAAAAACCAATACAAAGCAAGAAAGGGTACTTTTGGAAAATTAGAGTTTAAAAAGTGACAACTCAATGCAATAATAACTTTTCTTAAACTGTATATTTTGTCAAATTTGGCCTATCTTTGTAGGAGGGAGGGAATATATTTTTAGCTCTGTTGTGATGTGTCTTGTATTTATTTATTATTGGACTCCAAGATGCTTAACCAATATTTTATATTGTTTATTGTAACAATTTGTAACAATTTTCTCTAAATCATTACATGGAAAATTTTTGAATATGAGTGCTTGCACTGGTATAAGCAATCTAGCAACATCTGGAGGACACCCAGCTTGCAATTAGACTGCGGGAGTTTCAACAACAAATGGGCCCTGGTGATCAATTTTAGCATTGTATCATCTAATTTGCCCATGAGTTATGACTTATGCGACATAAGTGGGTCTCAATTTCTGATGGGTGGTCCTTCACCATATAAATCAGTGCCAAATTTTTTGACATGATGCTTGAGGGCTTGCGGAACACGCCAGCCAGCTTGACCTGACAAGAAGACTTTGCAAGTCGTTATTACCTTATAAGTTACGGCTAACGTATAGCTTGAGTTATTGAAGAGACCTTGACTCCCAAGGCCAAGGCCCAATCTGAACATGCCGAACCTCTCTCATCCTATCAAATTAACCATACCAAGTTCCAACCCTGCAGCACTGGCAACGCGTATGTTACCAATTCTTTTTCGAAATACCAAGTCAAGGAAGACCATTTAAGTATGAATTGAGAGGACCATTTAGGCTTGACAATTCAGAAAATTTAGTTCTTCAATTTTTAGAAATCCTCTTGCTGTTTATGGGTTTTACTACAAGTACAAGGGTGTTACAAACCTTTTTGGATGGTAAGATTACTACTGGATTACAATGACCCATGATCCATCACATAATCATAGAAAACCGATGATTGTGGTAAGGTTGGTTGAGTGACAAAATGCGCGCAACTTCACGGCGTGCTTCCACTTAGATGCTAAGTAATGGCTAAAAGTCAAGTCTTGAGTCTTGACAGAAAGACCCAATGACCACGGCTCCCTTACCATTGGCCAAGACCAAACATATATTTTAAGAGTCCCCAAGCATGAGTGTAGCAATTAACCTGCTGCAACTGGTTAGCTTCATGCAATTAAACTTGGGACATGGCCTCGTCCATTTCCATTTCCATTTCTCTAGTTTTACTAGTATGGGCTGCCGTTGCTTTTCCCTATGCTGCCACTATCATGATAATGGCAGCATCTGAATCGTCATCACTTGAATTAGAAGCCGTGGCTCTACTCAATAGTGCGTGGTGGAATGGTCATATCAACACCTCAAATCATTGCAAGTGGCCCGGTATAGCTTGTGATAATGCTGGAAGTGTCACTGAAATTTTCCCACCTTTTAAGTTGGGAATTTGGAATTTGAACTTCTCTTGCTTCCCAAATCTTGTCCGTCTTGATCTTGGTGGAACTGGAATCGCTGGGAAAATCCCATCCCAGGTTGGTACTCTTTCTAAACTCACCTACCTTGACCTGTCGCAGAATTATCTCGAGGGTGAGCTACCTCTTTCACTAGGTAACCTCTCCCAACTAGTGGAGCTCAATGTTTCCATGAATGGCTTTGTTGGTTCCATCCCTCCCTCTATAGGGAATCTAAAGAAGCTGGTGGCTCTTAACCTGAGTAACAATCACCTCTCTGGACCAATCCCTTCAACTCTTGGTTTTTTGACCAACCTTACCCATCTACGTATTTATTCAAATCAAGTCAACAGTTCCATCCCTCCAGAAATAGGAAATATGAGAAATTTGATCACTCTTGATCTCAGTGATAATGATCTCATCGGACCAATCCCTTCTTCTCTAGGTAATTTAACCAAAATGATGTATCTGTCCCTTGATATGAATCAAATCAATGGTTCCATCCCACCAGAAATAGGAAATATGAGAAATTTGGTCACTCTTGATCTTAGTGACAATGATCTCATTGGATCAATCCCTTCATCTCTAGGAAATTTGACCAATCTAACGTCTATGCACCTTGGGGGGAATCAAATCGATGGTGTCATCCCTTGGCAAATAGGGAAATTGACCAATCTGGTTGACCTAGTCCTCAGTCTTAATGTTCTCATTGGTCCACTCCCTTCATCTCTTGGTCATTTAACCAATTTGAGGTCTCTGTATCTTAATTATAATTATATCAATGGTGTCATCCCTCCAGAAATGGGGAATTTAACAAATGTAATTCACTTGGACCTCAATTATAATTGTCTCATTGGTCCACTCCCTTCATCTTTGGGTCATCTAACCTATTTGGCATCTTTGTCTCTTCAATTGAATCAAATCAAGGGTGCCATTCCTCAAGAGATAGGAAACCTAATAAATTTGGTTGATCTAGACCTTAGTAGAAACAGTCTCATTGGTCAAATCCCATCATCTCTAGGTCATTTAACCAATTTGAAGTCTTTGTCCCTTGGGCAAAATCAAATCAATGGTTTAATCCCGGCAAAAATTGGGAACCTGCAAAATCTGGTAACTCTGAACCTCAGAAACAATTCCCTCATTGGTTCAATTCCATCATCTCTCTTTCATTTAACCAATCTGACGTCTCTAGACCTTTCCCATAACAAGATGAGGGGACCCCTCCCAATCGATCTTTGGAACTGCTCAAATATGCAAGACTTGTCACTGAGCAACAACTTTTTGACTGGTAGCATTTCCCTTCCAGTTCCGATTGGTAACCTCGTTGCACCAAATGCTATTGACCTTAGTTATAACTTAATCCATGGAGAGATACCTCCTGAACTTGGGATTTTATGGAACTTGATGTTTTTGAATCTATCCCACAATAGTCTTTCTGGCACCATTCCCAATTCTCTCAGTTCTCTGTCTGAAATCGACTTGTCATACAATGCTTTGAAGGGTCAAATCACAAGTGATGTTTGGAATGGATATTCAGCCGAGGCATTTATAGGAAATGAAGGTTTATGCGGTGACAGCATAGGTTTACCTTGTTCTCCATCTCCAAGAAAAAAGGGGGGGCACTATATCACTGTTATTCTTCCTGTCACCATTTTTCTTGCCTTCTTAATCTTCGGGAGATTGTTCCTCTTGCGACTTATGGGTAAAAGTACCCGATCTGAAGCCATATCAATAAAGAATGGAAATCTATTCTCAATATGGAATTATGATGGAAGGATTGCATATGAAGACGTCATTGAAGCCACAGAGGACTTTGACATCAGATATTGCATTGGGACTGGAGGCTACGGAAGTGTTTACAAAGCACAGTTGCCTGGCGGCAACATTGTTGCGTTAAAGAAACTTCATCGTTTGGAAGCCGAGGAGCCAGCTTTCGACAAGTGTTTCAAGAATGAGGTACAAGTGCTAACCAATATAAGGCATCGAAACATTGTGAAGCTTTATGGGTTTTGTTTACACAAAAGGTGCATGTTTCTAGTTTATGAGTACATGGAAAGGGGAAGCTTATTTTGTGTACTTAGAAATGAGGATGAAGTTGTGGAATTGGATTGGGTTAAGAGGGTGAACATTGTTAAAGGCATGGCACATGCTTTGTCTTACATGCATCACGATTGTACCCCACCAATTGTTCATAGAGACATATCAAGCAACAACATTCTTTTGAACTTGGAACTCGATGCTTTTGTCTCCGACTTTGGCACAGCAAGACTACTAGATCCTGACTCATCCAATCAAACTGTAATTGTAGGCACTTATGGATATATTGCTCCAGGTAAATTATATTTATGCTTTTTTATAAATTAAAAAAAAAAAACTGTTCTTTTATAATTTTTTTAAATATAAATTTTTTTTTTCCCCTTTTGATTTAAAAAATTAATCTTAATATTCTTATCTTTTGCACTATGAGTTTCAGCTCTCAATTTTTATCCAACCTAGAAAATTGGAAATGATTAAAGAATATGACCACATGTGTCAATTTAAAAATGATATGTTTCTTTCAATAATTTGGGAGGTCTTCTTTCCTTATAAAATGAGCCTAATATTACTCATAAAAGTATGATAGGAAAGAGTTGATGGATTATTTCAAAGCACTTACCTTGACAAAACAAGAATATCAGCATGGATTTCCAGTTGTTTGGTTGGAAGGAAAAAAATTTAACTCCTCATATTGATCTTTTGTGTATGCAGAGCTCGCCTACACTATGACTGTGACTGAAAAATGTGATGTTTATAGTTTTGGGGTGGTTGCACTAGAAACAATAATGGGACAGCATCCGGGAGAACTCCTCTCCTCATTGTCATCATCATCATCATCTACTCAAGATATAATGCTAAGTGATGTGTTAGACCCACGCATCTCACCTCGAGCAGATCAACTGATTGCACATGATATTGTTCTTGTTGCAACACTAGCATTTGCATGCTTACGCGTTGATCCAAAATCTCGGCCAACAATGCGACGCGTGTCTCAAGAATTTCTTGCCCAAAGGACACCATTAGCCAAGCCTTTTCGTGCAATTCAAATATCACAACTTCAGAGCCAAGAAATGTTTGCCGTGGGTGAAGGAGAGAGGTAATCCTAGGTTTCGTACTGTCAAGTCAAATGTTTGGGTGAACTTGGGTTTCAACTTGAAGCAAAATTTTGGACAGCAAATCTGTTCTTGTTCTATATATAAATCATACCGCATGCAAATTTTAGCACATTTGTTTCTGTCTCTCTTTCTTCATTCCATAGAAATTAACATGGACCGTATCTTAATAGTATCTTTCTCAAAACAGAGTTTGGCTTAGGACTTCATTACTTGATATAAACAAAAAAACTCAAGTAACAATTATATCACACTTGATGGCAAAATTGAATGTGAAAGCATTTTAAGAGGCATTCATAAAAAAAGTGTTTTTCAAACATAACAGTAAATTTAAAACGGAATTTATTCCAAACAATGGGAGGATTTGTAGTTGAGTGCTAGCTAGAATGTTAGAGTGGAGACAATATTTTATAATGCGCAAGGCTTGCAAGTGGAACATCAAAGTTTTTAATGGGCTTCAGAGCCCCACCTTAAAGATCCATATGGTTGGAAAAAAAAATAATAAATAAAAAATTATTAGGATGATCAAAATATACATTTTTTGTGTTCATACAGAACTAATAAAGAAAATAAATAAATAAATAAATAAAAAAGAGCCACGGTACATATACTGATATATATATATATATATACTGTTTAATGAATTAGTGATGTGTGAATCATAATAATGCTAATCATTTTGCTTGCTTAAACAATTTATATTGTTACAAAAAAGAGTTTATCTGAAATCATTAGTTGGAAAAATTTTGAAATTTGAGTGCTTGCCCTTTTTATAAGAACCCTAGCTACTTTTGGTTGAGACTCAGCTAGCTATTACGCTGTGTTTGGTACGTGGGTTTAGGGGATGGAAAGGAATATTCATTCCATTGATAAAAAAAAAAAAAAAAGTGTTTGTTTGCCAAATGAATGAAATCCATATTCTTTGATAATGGCTATCCCATCAAAACGATGGAATAAGCATTCCACCCCCCACAAGAGGGAATGCTCATTCCAGCCAAAGAAAGAAAAAAAGGCACTGCCCGTGGAGCCCACCCCCTGACAGAAATCATTGCTCCCTTCTCTTCTCATCTCATCCCCATCTTTTTCTCTGTCTCTCTCTCAAAAAATCATCTGCAATTCCTTCCCATAGCTGCACCAAATGGAGGCATGAAATAGCCCTTGGGAATGATAATTCCTTTCATTCCCATTTGCATTCCATTCCCTCCTCATTCCATTCAACCATACCAAACACATCCTTAGACTATAAGGTCATGTTTGTTTAGTTGGAATAGAATCACATTCCAATTCATTCCAAACAACATGTTTGGATGAGGTAATTAAATGAGAATGAAATCAAATAATAGTAGTGAATTATAATGATATTTATTCCATAATGTTTATTTCAATATCATTCGATTCCAAACTATTTTGAGTATGAAATCAAATTCCATTCCCACCTATTACATTTCAACCAAACAAACATGACCTAAGGAGTGCTGATCCTGGCCCAAAAATAAAAAATAATAATAACAAAAATATAAATAAATAAAAAAACTCATTATTAATTTGGCTCTGTATAATCTAATCTCACCTGAGTTATGAGGCCTAAAATCATATGATTAGGACTGGCACTTGGCAGAAGTGGGTCTCAATTTCTGATGGGTGGTCCTTCACCATTAGTACCAGATTTTCAAACATGGTGCTTGAGAGTGCAACACGCCGGTCAACTTGACTTGACAAAAAGACTTTACAGGTCGATCATTATTGCCTTATAAGTTACGGCAAACAACTTGAGTTTACGAGTTACTGATAAGAGACCTTGACTTCCATGGCCAAGATCCAGTCAGCTTGGGTCTGGTTCTACAGCTCGCGATCGAGTCTTGGACTCATTTGGAAAATTTTAAAGTGGGATCAGGTTGGGTTCAATCTGCTTAATGTCACAGTATTTGATTTTTCAATTAACCAAACTACTGATTACAGTTGGTCTGAAAACGGATTTACAGGTAAGGGGGAAAAAAATGGGACTCATCAACTGTGACGAAATAAAAACTACTCAGAATATTCAGCTAGCTATGAATATTTTCCAATCTCTAAAATATTTTATATTCTTATGTAAACAATGTTTTTCGTTTAAATACACTTTAAAGCATTTATATTGGTTTGTGATTTTATATTCTTATGTAAATAATAGTACATAAGTTTTTCTCATCTTCCAAAAATCAGAAAGAAATTTAAAGTCATTTTCTCTTGTCTAACTTAATTTACAGGCTAGCTAGAGACTAGAGTGATACGAGGTATGTATTGCTTTGCATTATCGTCACAACCTCACAAGTATAAGTCATTGTAAAATGCAAAGTAGTGTTCATAAGTAATGCTTGAAAACGCATGATTTGGGGTAAGTTGACTTGGGTCATCAACCTTAGATTAAAAAAAAAAAAAAATAGAAGACTTGGGTCATCAAATGCAACTTCGAAGGTGGTTCCACTCAGATGATTAGACCCCACGACTCCCTGTTCATGGGTCAAAACCAAACACTTTAAAAGTCTCTGAGCATGAGTCTAGTAGCAATTAGCTTGCTGCAAAGCGACTTCATGCAATTTAAACTAAAACAATGGCCTCCTTTGTTGTGGAAATTAGACCCAAGGATTGAATTGAAAAATCACCACAATGGCAATTCCCGCACTAAAGAGAGAAATTAAAGAAATAAATAAAGAACGATCACTCAACACACAAAGCAATTTAACGTGGTTCGGCTAATGCCTACATCCACGGAATAACGATAAGAAATCGTCACTATGAAAAAATAAGAGTACAAACAAAATACAAGAAAGTGGTTTTACACTCTCACGTACTCTCACCCACTGAATAAACACCCTCACAAATATTTTGTATAACTCTCCTGAATGCAACTCTTTGCAATTCACGCTCTACCAAATGGTTGTCCAAGTCCCCTTTTAATAGTCACAATTAAAGGGGCTTACTTCCATAAAATAAGAGCTCAGGACAAAATATTCAAAGGACCTAAAGATATAGGCTTGCTAGAAAGTCTCCACCATAGGGACAAAAGTCACCTACCTATTAAATGAAGGTAAGACTTTCTTTTCTCAAGAAAGAAGCTGGTTCTCCTTTCACCAGATTTCAAGAGAGGTGTTTGTTGGGTGTTGGCATACGGACGTCGAATTTCGGCTGCACATGCAATTCCATCAATGTAGTTGTCTGCAGATTTCAGCGAATTTCGGCTCTGAGATTTTTGCCGGCGAAAATCGAGCCACAAATTCAACCATTCTTCACCTTGGCGAGAATTAAAGCCAACTCTGCAACAATCTTCACCTTAATGTACTTGAAATTCCTCAAGTCATTAAGAAGCTACCCATCTAATCGTCATCTCCAATGCGCCTCTTAAAGCGCTCAAATTCGTGAGATATTTATCAAGTCCAAGCAATGCTCGAACTTGACTACTGGAACTGCCTTGGTCAACATATCAACTGGATTATCTTTAGTGCCAACTTTCTGTAAAGAAATTTCACCATCATTGATAATCTCCCAAACAAAGTGAAACCAAACATCAATATGCTTGGTCCTTGCATGATGAACTTGGTTCTTTGCCAAATGAATAGCGCTTTGGCTATCACAAAACACACTAACGTGCTCTTGTGAAATTCCCAAGTCACCAATTAAACCTTGAAGCCATAAAGCCTCTTTCACGGCCTTAGTCACTGCCATATACTCTGCCTCAGTTGTAGACAACGCCGCTACTGGTTGTAACATAGACCTCCAACTAACAAGACCACGTGCTAATGTGAAAACATAGTCTGTTGTGGACCTTCGCTTATCCAAGTCACCAGCATAATCAGAATCCATATAACCACTAATATAAGACTCTGAACTGCTATCCCACTGATACATTAATCCCACATCTAAGGTACCTTTCAAATACCTTAGTAACCATTTCACAGCCTGCCAATGTTCTTTTCCTGGATTTGACATGTATCTACCAACAACACTGACTGCATGTGAAATGTCTGGTCGAGTGCATACCATAGCATACATTAAGCTACCAACTGCACTAGCATATGGAACACATGACATAAACTCACGCTCCTGCTCACTGTTAGGAGACATAGTTGCTGAAAGTTTGAAATGGGCAGCCAAGGCTCACAGCCTTTGAGTTCTCCATACCAAATCGAGAAAGTACTTTTTCCAAATACTTCTGTTGCGACAAATACAATATGCCCTTCTTTCTATCTCTATGAATCTCCATGCCAAGAATCTTCTTAACTGCACCCAAATCCTTCATCTCAAACTCTTTATTGAGTTGAGATTTTAATTTGTTGATATCATCCATGCTCCTAGCAGCAATGAGCATGTCATCAACATACAGAAGTAAGTAAATAAACGAACCATTTGGAAGTTTCCTAAAATACACACAATGGTCGTATTCACTTCTGGTGTAGCTTTGTTCCAACATTAATTTGTCAAACCTTTGTACCACTGCCTTGGCGACTGCTTCAGTCCGTACAGAGACTTCCTCAGTTTGCACACATGTTCTTCCTTACTAGCAACCTTAAAACCATCAGGTTGTTTCATGAAGATCTCCTCCTCCAGATCACCATAGAGGAATGCGGTTTTAACATCAAGTTGCTCTAACTTGAGATCAAAATATGCAGCAATGGCCAATAGAACTCGGATTGAAGTATGTTTCACCACTAGCGAAAATACCTTATTGTAGTCCACGCCTTCCTTTTGTGCATAGCCTTTGGCCACTAACCTTGCCTTGTATCTAACATCACTGGACCTGGAGATCTTTCCTTCTTTGCATATACCCATTTGCACCCTATAGCTCGCTTTCCCTTAGGCAACTTAACAAGTTCCCAAGTATGGTTCTTGTAAAGAGAATTCATCTCCTCACTCATGGTAGTCTTCCACTCTTTGCAATTACTGTTATTCATTGCTTCTTAGAATATAGATGGTTTGTCTCCAAATATGGTAAGTGCATATGATACCATATCCTCAAAGCCGTAGCGAACTAGTGCCTTGTGTATCCTTTTAGGTCTAAGGATTGCTGTTGTTGTTCTGGTTGCTCTTCAATTGTCCCTTCTTCTGGAACAATCTCATCATCAACATCTGTTGATGTTTCAAGAATAGTGAACTCCACCTGCATAGAATCACTATTTTTCTCTTCCTTTTTCATGCTGGAAGTTTGCATAGCAAATTCATCAAAGGTCACATCTCTGCTAATCACGAACTTATGTAATTCAGGGCACCATAAACTGTAACCCTTGACTCCACTTGCATAGCCTAGAAAAATACCCTTCTTGGCTCTTGAATCAAGCTTACTTTCTTTAACATAAAAATAAGCCTGACACCCAAAGATTCTGAGGGAACTATAATCAACAGGCTCACTTGACCATACTTCATGAGGAGTTTTACTCTCAATAGTTGTTGATGGTGATATGTTGACAAGAAAGCAGGCCATGTTCACAACTTCAGCCCAAAACTCTCTACCCAACCCAGCGTTGGATAACATACATTTTGCTCTTTCTAATAAGGTACGATTCATTCGTTCTGCAACCCCATTTTGCAGTGGTGTTTCCTTTATAGTAAAGTGTCTTGCAATGCCTTCATCTTCGTAAAACTTCAAGAATGGCTTATAGGTATACTCGCCACCATTGTCAGTTCTCAACCACTTAATCTTCTTGCCAGTCTGCTTTTCCACTATTGCTTTCCACTTCTTGAATGTTTCAAAAACTTCATCCTTACTCTTCAAAATATACACCCATACTTTGTGCGAGAAGTCATTAATAAAGGAAACAAAATACCTTGATCCCCCTTTTGAAGCTACCATCAAGGGACCCCAAACATCCAAATGGATGTAGTTAAGAGTGCCTTTCATGTGACGGATAGCTGTGCTGAACTTTACTCTAGTCTTCTTACCAAAGACACAATGTTCACAGAAATCCATTTTACCCATCTTCACTCCACCAAGAACGCCTCGTTTGCTTAAGACATCTAATCCTCTCTCACTTATATTCCCCAAGCGCATATGCCACAAGTGATTGAATCACGATTATCTGACGTTGACACTACTGCCCGTCCTCTCACTGTACTGCTAGATACAGATTTCCTATCTTACTTCCCTTTATCACGACTAGAGCACCTCGAACAACTCTCAAAACTCTTGTTTCTGCCACAATCTTGCAACCATTGGAGTCTAGAGCACCCAAAGAAATAAGGTTTTTCTTCAATTCTGGAACGCCGTACTTCTATCAAAGTTCTCACAATTCCATCGTGCATCTTGATTTTGATTGTTCCTATCCCCACTGTTTTACAAGCCATGTTATTGCCCATCAAAACAGTGCCACCATTCACTCCTTTGTAGGAAGCAAACCAGTCCCTGTTGGGACACATATGATATGAATAACCAGAGTCAAGAATCCAGCCATCAAATATACTCTCATTGTGAAACAAAACTGACAACACATTTTCGGCATTGTCCAAATTTTCCTCTACAATAGCTACATCAGAGGACTTGCCCTTACTTTTCTCGTCCTTTTCTTTGAGAATCGGACAGTCTACCCTGTAGTGCCCCTTCTTGTGACAATAGTGACATTTTGAATTCTTTCGAATTTTGGATTTAGATTTGGATCTTCCCGCTCCAGGTTTTCTACTATCTGTCCTCCCTCTGACAGCCAAACCCTCTGCCTGAGAGTTGTTACTAGGAGCCTTCTTCCTTTGTTCGTTGGAGAGAAGCGCTGCTTTAACTTCATCGTATTCGATGGTATCCTTCTCGTAGAGCAAAGTTGTGACTAAATGCTCATACGAGTATGGAAGTGAGGACAATAGAATTAGGGCTTTGTCTTCATCTTCTAACTTAATATCTATGTTTAGTAGTTCAGAGAAGATTCTGCAAAACTCGTTAAGATGGTTATGCATTGATGTGCCTTCCTTCACGCGAATTCAGTTACAATCGATTGGTTAGAGATTTTGTCATGTAGAGACTCTCCAGCTTCAACCAAATTGTCGCAGCTGATTTCTCATGCATAACATTGTATATAATCTCTTTCATCAAACACAGCCAAATGGTATTGCATGCTTGGAGATCGTAGTCTTCCCAATCTTCATTAGACATATCTGAAGGCTTACCCTTCAATGCTTTGTGTAGTCCTTGCTGAATAAGGACATCCCTGACTTAGACTTGCCATAGTCCAAAATTGTTCTTCCCGTCAAATTTCTCTACCTCGAACTTGGCATTCGACACCTTTGCAAGTTTTGCTGCCATCTTTTTAAAACCTAGGCTCTGATACCAATTTGTTGTGAAAATTAGACCCAAGGATTGAATTGAAAATCACCACAATGGCAATTCCCGCACTCAAAAGAGAAATTAAAGAAATAAATAAAGAACGATCACTCAACACACAAAGCAATTTAACGTGGTTCGGCTAATACCTACATCCACAGGATAACGATCAGAAAGCTTCACTATGGAAAAATAAGAGTACAAACAAAATACAAGAAAGTGGTTTTACACTCTCACGTACTCTCACCCACTGAATAAACACTCCTCACAAATATTTTGTATAACTCTCCCGAATGCAACTCTTTGCAATTCACGCTCTGCCAAATGGTTGTCGAAGTCCCCTTTTAATAGTCACAATTAAAGGGGCTTACTTCCATAAAATAAGAGTTCAGGACTGTTAATATTTGGGTTGGGTATGTGACCCATACCCATGGTCCGCCCACATGCGGGTAGTGGACCTCATAAGTGTTTCCTATTGAGTGGGTTTCCTAGTGTGTGTGGAACCCTAGTCCTATTAGGTTTAGGACTTATAGGAAACTATTTAAGGTGGCTTTCTCTACAGATTAGGGTTGGCCTCTCTATGCACCCTCTATCATTCTGTACAGTCACTCTCCCCCCTCTCTCTCTAGTATTCTCTCTAAGGCATCACCATGGCCTTATGGATTTGGAAGCGTGGAACAAAGGGAGGACTCTAGTAGCAATCCCTACGCCTTACACAGCGATGGAAGAGCGTACACGAAGGATTGGTTCGTGTTCACAGCATTCAGATGGCGTACGATAACCCGCGGGCTCTTAACGACAAGCGACGGTCTTTCTCAAGTCT
The DNA here is from genome assembly GCA_039720395.1 of Liquidambar formosana. Taxonomy (NCBI): domain Eukaryota; kingdom Viridiplantae; phylum Streptophyta; class Magnoliopsida; order Saxifragales; family Altingiaceae; genus Liquidambar; species Liquidambar formosana. The sequence goes on from CM077832.1 coordinate 5,742,834, forward strand.
CTTCCGCAAGAGGTAACTCTTAGACCCGTGATTTATTTGCTATGTACAATATGCATAAATTGTTTACATTGGTATCAGAGCCATAGTCTTGTTGGTTCGCCCAATAGTTGCCATAATTGTGTTCTCTCTCTGAAAACACCATTAATGGGTCTCTTAAAAATGAATTTTTAAATGGTTTTTAACCGAAATTTTTTGTGTGGTTATGTTCTCCTATGTGTGAGGAACATCCCCATCAAGTTTCATAAGAAACGGCTATGTATTTTGAGAGAAAACACAAACCCTTGTTTTTGAAAATTGTGTTTTTTCCGAAACTTTGGGCTGTTTTTTGATGCACCTAGATCTGTTATTAATGGAAATAATTGGTATATTGATAATCTACGTCGTGAGGGCTTTCCAACGACATATTATTTGCGCAATTTGGATACCATATGTGATAGATATGAGCCCTAGAAGTTGGCCCCATGAACATGCAAATCTGGTGCGAATTTGTCTTAAAGTAGAAGATGAAGTGCAGAAAATTGTGACACCCATTCTTGCCTATTGGAGACTGCGAGAGAGTGTGGAGGCTGTGGAACTCCGATTTGCATGCCGTTTTTTCCTAAATTCATAAAATTTAATTCTGATTTTTTGGTGATTTTTAAAATTTTTTAATGTTATCAAAAAATTTATTATAAAATTAAATTGAAAAACATGCATAACGGGGACACCACTTGCGCGCATGGGGGTGCGTGCATGGGTGTTTGGTGGCTTGGAAAATTTGTGAATTATTTTTGGGATTTGTTTGTGACCCTGGCTTGCTGCACCTCCCATACCAACCTTTGGATTTTTTATTTACCTAATTTTTATGTGTTTTTCCTTATCGAAAAAATAAAATAAAATTAGTTTATGCAAAATAAAAATTTTCAGAGGTTGTGTTAATTTTGTTTGACAATATGGGAGTGGGTATGTGTCATTGGGAGAGCTATGCAACGTGGATTTATTGTGCATCACTTAATTACATGTGGTAATTAATTAATTAATTTTGTGTAATTAATTATTTTATTGCATTGCGCAATTTGATTGCTGCCAACGATATACCTGCCTTATGAGACTTATTGGTATGCTCCCACAGGGGTTGAGTGTGGCCTAACCATCTGTCTAATGAACCTTTTTGCTTGTTATGTGTTAGCATATTAGTTCTAGGATTAAATGGATGGATTTTTGGTAAATTTGGAAAGAGCTTGTGTTTTCTTTGCTTTTGGTGTATAAGATTATTCTGTAAGGCATAATGTGTGGCGCGATATCCCCACTTGTTTATTCATTGCAGTAGATCCATTGTAGTAGGATTTTTGAAAATGTAATGTATTATTTCATGTACTATTTTGAGAAGCCATGTAAAGGGATGTGTTTCGCGGCGTGCATTATGTATGTGGAATTTTCTTAGCATAGGCTCTAAAATTTATCAATCTGGTTCTATGTGGGGACCTGTGTGCTTATTTTTATGGAGCAATTTATTATATTATTTTGTTAGTATAATACCGTGGATGTTATTAGTTGAGATTTTGTATCTCCTAATATGTATATTTGTTCGAAAAACAATTGAGAATTATAATCCTAACTTACACTATCGGGAGATGATTATGAGCAATAGCAACACTTTTCGATCTTGGTGTGTGGGAAGGGATAATACTTTTCATTTGGGTTTTCTGAACGAGTAGAAAGATGTGTAAATAATAATGTCAACTTTGCGCAATATGAATAGATGATGACTATCGTACATATGGCTTAGAAAATCAATACCTTTTAAATGAGCAAGTGCTCCTGGATATTTTGGCTAGTTTTGTGATCTGACCTGTGGATGGGTATACGACCCTACATTGCCTTGACTTTGTGAGTTTTGAGGCTTACCATTCTTGGTGCAAGAAAGATCGTAACGTGCGCTTTACTATGCTAAGCAGCATGTTTTATTGATTTTATTGGGGAATGTGTATTTCCCCACATGCGCTTTATTATGTTAAGCAACGTGCTTGTTAGTCTAATAGGGGAGTATGTGTACTACCCTGTTACCAAGGATAGAAGGGTTATCCGAAATAATATGCTATAACTGTGAAATGTTGAAACACTTCGCTTGTGATTGCACTGGGCCAAAGTAGGTATCTTTTTCACCAAACTCTCTTTGCATTTGTGCATGTGATTATAATTTAGTTGCTCATTCTATCCTTGTGTGGATTGAGATGCAGGTGCAATTAAATATGTATCTTGAGATGGAGTAGGCTTAGTAGATTATTGCCATTTTGAGTTGGCACCTATAGAATATATAGGTCATAGCACTAGAGTAGAAGTTCTTAGAGTTGGTTTGTCTCAACTCTAATTGCACATAGGGCGCATCTTACTTCTACACAATGAGAATTATGTGCTTAATAATCAATATTGTCTACTATTAGTTTTAGCATTCTTTGATTTTGGATATTCCTTTATTTCAAAGGTAGATAGTTGGATATTTTATGATGGTATTGTATATTTTTAAACATGTTTCACCTTAGAGTTGAACCATATGATTTATTTTCCCTTATCCTATGTTGCTAATGTCAATAAGAATATTGGTTCTATTTGGCATGCTAGATTTGGACATAATAGGATGACCTAGTTAGCTCGAGAAGGCCTATTAGGGCCCACTCGCTAAAGTTGACCTACTTGTGGTTGTATCTTGTTTAGCCAGTATAGCATGTAGGAAGCCTTTTTTTTTTAGTAAGGCGTTTTGAGCTACTTGACTACTAGAGTTAATCCACTTAGATATTTGCAAACCTATGTATGTTAAGGCACGTTTTGGCGCTTCTTACTTCCTTACTTTGATCGATAACTACACGTGATATGATTTTTTCCATCTAATCGCTCGCCACTATGGAGCTTTAGATTCTTTCAAATGCTTTATAGTAGAGGTTGAGAATTAGAGAGATAGAAGCTTGAGAGTTCTTAGGACTAATCAAGGACGTGAGTACTTATCTGATCAGTTCAGGGAACTATGTGAGGAAAAGATGACACATAGACAACTCTCTATTTCTGACACTCTGCAACATAATAGTGTAGCGGAGAATAGTAATAAGAGATTTTCAGTTATGTCTAGACTGATTATGGCGCAAGTTAACTTCTCTGTATCCTTTTAAGGGGATATTCATTTTTACTGCTGCCTACATCTTTATTAAAGTGTCTTTTTGGTCAGTTAGTTTTTCCAACCCTTTATCAGCGGTGGCATGCGAAAGCCCGATTTGTGGGGCATTTGCGCCATTTAGGGTTAGAAGGTTTGTTTACATCACTCTCTATGAGTATGAGCAGCCTAACCCTAGAGCTATAAAAACATTTTTATAAAATATTTTAAAAGCTCAAAAGGTTATTTGATGTATAGTGAACCTACCGATGGAGGAATGACTAAGTAGAGTTGCAAAATATTGATTTCATTAGGGAATGATTTCCTTAGCATAAGCAGCACTAGTGAAAATCTTTACCTCTATGTGTTAGAGGAATGTGAAAAAGTCTTACCACCTTCGAGCGAGGTGGGGAATTAGTTCCTTATCCTATAGTCGCTGAAGATAATGGGAGTGGTTTTTAACCCAATGGGAGTGTCCTGTAAAGTGTGTTGCAAGAAAGTGTCTTGTAGGAACACTAAGATCACTAAGATTCTCAAGTGCACATGAGCAAATATTGAAACTTTCCCCATCATCATTTTGAGATTGAAAGGGATGCCTTCTTATATGCTTATAGAGAAGATGATGAGCTAGCTTTATACAGAAAAGCGCTTTCTTCTTATGCTAGTGGATGATACCTACGTAGGGTGAGTTGAGCTCGATGGATGGGAATAGAGTTTAGGAGTTAGTTGATCTTCTACAATGGTAGATAATTCAATTAACAAGTATAAGGTGCGCCTCATGGCGAAAGGTTAATGCCTAATGTGTAGGTATAGACTATATAGAGACCCAAATGGTGAGGTTTGCTTCTATTTGCCTAATCCTAGTTGTTGTCGCATAATTGGATTTTGGACTTTTCTAGATGGATGTTAAGATGATATTTCTCAATGGAGAACTAGACATAGAGATCTATATTAGATCATCCAATGGGTTTTGATCCATATTGATCAACTAGTAGGTTTTTGAAGTCAAGGGATAAGAGCACAAAGAGTGTTTGCTCACTATTCTGTCTACAATCTTAAACAATCGTCTAGGCAATGGCATTTGAGGTTTCATGATTCCATTACCATTTGTGGGTTTTGTGATAATTGAACACATTGCATGTATCTTGAGTGGTCTAGTGGAAATATTCTTATTTTTTCCTTCGTATGTTGCTGACATCCTTATAGTTGGGAATGATATAGAGACTATTGTCGCTACTAAGAAGTGGTTGTCCTCTATTTTGAGATGAAGGACATGGGTAAAGCAAATTGTGTGCTTGGAGTTAAGATTGTTAGAGATTTTTCTAAGAAGCTTCTCGGTTTGTCTTTAGAGACTTACATTAGGAAGATTCTTGAATGTTTTCGCATATATAACTCTAAACCCATTGACACTCTAATAGTAAAAGGCTGCACCTTAACCCTAAACTAGTTTTCTAAAACTAATGAGGAAAAGAATCACATGTCCACAACGCCATATGTAGCTACAATAGGAAGTTTGTAGTATGCGATGCTGTGCATGCATCCAAATATGCTTGTATTTGGTATTATTAGTCATCATCAGAGTTTCCTTGAACCCGTTCTTTGGATAGCAGCAATTAAGTTTCTTCAATACCTATGTGAGATCGCTAACACTGTCCTATATCATCATAGTGGAGACTTAGGACTAAGAGGTTGGTTATAACGATGGAGATTAGGCTATTTATTGAGATGTGCATGAGTCCACCTCAAGTTATATGTTTATCCTTGGAGGTGAAGGTGCTTCTTTCTATGGTAAGAAGCTGACTCGCATTGCCTTATCCCCAATGGAGTGGGAGAATATAGTTTGCTCAACGGTTGTTCAAGATATTGTTTGGTAAAGGTGATCTTTGCAACGTCTAGGTTTTATAGCTTATGAGGAGCTTGTAATTTTGATTGTGTATCAATCCTAGAGTGTACAAATGATCCCTAGTATTGTCGCAGAACCAAACACAGAGATATTTGATTGTACTTTGTTTGAATTAAATATGGTTGCGCAAAGGGAAGTGGTCTTGAGGCATGTCTCCACTGGCAGTGTGGTAGCTGATCCTATGATTAAGCCAATTGCCAGACATGTTTTCCGTTCTCATGTGAGGAGAATGGAACATTGTAGGATTTGATATGCTCAGACATTTAATTTATGATTGACATTATTATTCTGGTATTGATATTCATTCTTTGTGTTTTATAGAATGTTTATGTCATTTGTGTACACATCTTTGTAATGTCATCGGGCTTGAATCGACCCACTCACACGGGTGATTCACCTTGGCGCTGAGTTAGCGAGCAAGATGAGATATTTATATCTTTGGCGCCTAGATGGCAAGCAAGATATACAGTTGCTATATTATATGTCGCCTTAGATTGAGCTAAGATGAGATCTCTATTAGATCGAACATAGAGTTTTTCCACAACTCTATGTAGCCTGTTTATAGCCGAATGTGAGATTTCAGGTAGGCGCTGAGAGAGCGACTGGGCTAGAAAACTCAAGTCAAGCGCTTTAGTAGCGATTGGACTAAGATTCGTATGGCGTTCTTTTGCTTCTTCTTCTAGTGACATGCTCATTTTTATGAGTTAACACCATAGCATACATTTCATATTGTATGTGCTTTATAGCGATCGATAGTAGGAGTGATGAATGGATCCCTGCTTCATCACTGTGTGAGCCACATGGATCACTTTGATCCGTTTTTGTGCCCTTTTTGACCTGAGACTATGTCATGAAAAAGATACTTGATGACGCTACTTTAGCGTGTTTTCCAAAGGATAGGAAACAATTCGGTCTTATGGGGGCATGTCTAGTAAAGCGGTTGAGTTGAATTGGATTGGCAGGAGGGCTTAGGGAAGACGATTTGATATTACACCATGCTTTGTGACTCATTAGCTGGCCAGCGTCTATGTCATATTTGTGATGATATGGGACATGGGTACATTGCATATATGTGGGATGCAGCACTGCTTTTATATTTATGAGGGATTAAAGAGTGCTTGATCCGGTGTTTTATGGATTGTCTGGGGCATATACGAGATGCCTTCGAGTGATGCGTTCTTGTTAGTTTGGTGATGACTTAACATTTTCGCTCCTATGTTTGTACGTTCTTCTCGTGAGGTCGCACACTACATTTCTTGTATGAGGAGATGAGTATTGGGAGATTGAGAGAGATTTTGGAGTTAACTTACCCAACGTGGGCGAGTGGGAGATGTTAATATTTGGGTTGGGTATGTGACCCATACCTATGGTCCGCCCACATGCGGGTAGTGGACCTCATAAGTGTTTCCTATTGAGTGGGTTTCCTAGTGTGTGTGGAACCCTAGTCCTATTAGGTTTAGGACTTATAGGAAACTATTTAAGGTGGCTTTCTCTACAGATTAGGGTTGGCTTCTCTATGCACCCTCTATCATTCTGTACAGCCACTCTCCCCTCTTTCCTTCTAGTATTCTCTCTAAGGCATCACCATGGCTTTATGGATTTGGAAGCGTGGAACAAAAGGAGGACTCTAGTAGAGATCCCTACGCCTTACACAGCGATGGTAGAGCGTACACAAAGGATTGGTTCGTGTTCACAGCATTCAGATGGCGTATGGCAACCCGCGGGCTTGTAACGACAAGCGACGGTCTTTCTCGGGTTTCTTCTGCAAGAGGTAACTCTTAAACCCGTGATTTATTTGCTATGTGCAATATGCATAAATTGTTTACACAAAATATTCAAAGGACCTATAGATATAGGCTTGCTAGAAAGTCTCCACCATAGGGACAAAAGTCACCTATCCATTAAATGAATGTAAGACTTTCTTTTCTCAAGAAAGAAGCTGGTTCTCCTTTCACCAGATTTCAAGAGAGGTGTTTGTTGGGTGTTGGCATACGGACGCCGAATTTCGACTGCGCATGCAATTCCATCAATGTAGTTGTTTGCTGATTTCAGCGAGTTTCAGCTCTGAGATTTTTGCCGGCGACAATCGAGCCACAAATTCAACACTCCTTCTCCATTTCTATAGTTTTAGTAGTCTGGGCTACCTTTGTTTCCCTTATGCAACCACAATCATGTCAGTGGAAGCATATGAATCATCATCACTAGAATTTGAAGCAGAAGCTATACACAACAGTAGGAATGGCAATGGGTCGGGTCAGATGCGGGTCGGCACTACCCCATACCCGACCCGATCTTTAATCTCTTATACCCATGCCCGACCCGATACCCGATGGGTATGAACAATTAACCTCCATCCCCGATCCATTATTTTCTTAGGCCATCCATGCCTGACCCGCCCATACCCGACGGCCTGTTGTGAGGATTTTTTCCCCTAATTTCTCTTATAACTAGAGTCTTCTTCCATGAATTTCTCTTGTAATTAGCTTCTATGGAGGGCCGTGAGCGCTGAGCAGTAGTGGTGATTGGCGAGGCCCGCGAGGGTGCGATGGCAAAGGTTGACTACGACGGCGCGATGGCAAGGGTTGATTGCGATAGCGCGATGGCAAGGGCTGACTGCGAGGGCGCGCTGAGGGCTGACTACTGTGACTCACAGACTCAGTTCAGTGAGGGCTTGAGGCTGAGGGGCGAGGCCGCGGCTCTGCAAGGGCGAGGGCAAGGGCTGAGTGCTGTTGTGCTGAGTGCTAAGGAGTGAGGCGACTGACAGGTTGAGGCCTAACCTGAGGGCACTGCCGCACTAGGGTCGTGACTGTGAGGGAGTGAGGGACTGACCCTGCTGAGGTCTCACCGTTTGAGGGAGGAAGGGGAGGCTGGGAGGCCAGGGAGGGGCGAGGGCTGGCTGGAGTGACTGGCTGAGGGAGGGGCGGGCGGCGAATGGCTAATGCTGAAACTTGAAAGTGAAAGTGATTAGGAAAGAAGCCCAAAGGTTCTAGAAAGGTGAGGGTGAGTGTGACTTAGGGTTTTTTTTTTACTTTTTTGACCTTTTTTTAAGTAGGTATTTATATTTTATTGTAAAATATATATATATATATATATATATATTTTTTGTAAATATATCGGGTCGGGTCGGGTCTTCGGGTTTTTTCTTGTTGGGATCCATACCCGACCCGTATCCAAAATTTTTTAAAATTTATACCCATACCCGACCCGATACCCGAAAAAAATAAAAAATACCCGCCCATTCGGGTATGGATCGAGTCGGGACCCTATGGATCGAGGCAAAATTGCCATCCCTACACAACAGTGGGTGGTGGAGCACTAACAATACAAACAACACCTCAGGTCATTGCAAGTGGCCCACTATAGCTTGTGATAAGGCTGGAAGTGCCACCAAGATTTCATTACCTTACAACTACAATGTGCGACAAAAGCTTGAGAAACTCAACTTCTCTTGCTTCCCAAATCTTGTCCATCTTGGTCTTTGCGGAAATGGGTTCTATAGGAACATTCCATCCGAATTAGGTGCTCTTTCAAAACTTGCCTACCTTGACTTGTCCCAGAATAATCTTACAAGTGAGCTACCTCTTTCACTGGCCAACCTCACCCAGCTAGTTAATCTCAATGTTTCTAGGAATTACATTAATGGTTCAATCCCTTCTCTGATAAGGAATCTAAAGAGTCTGGTTGCTCTTGATCTAAGTGATAACAACCTTACTAGAGTGATCCCTTCAAGTCTTAGTCTTTTAACCAATCTAACACATCTGCATCTGTATTCAAATCAAATCAAGGGTTCCATTCCTCCAAAAATAGGGAATCTGAGAAATCTAGTTGCTATGGACCTGAGCAATAATACACTCATGGGTCCAATTCCTTCAACTATGGGTCAGTTAATCAAAATGGCCTTTTTTGACCTTTCCCAAAACAAGTTGAGCGGACCCATCCTTGCAGACCTTTGCAACTGCTCTAAACTGCAGTTCTTATTACTGAGCAATAACTATTTGCACAATAGCATTTCCCCTCACATTGCTAACGTTTCCACACTATATACTATTGACCTTAGTTATAACTTAATCAATGGAGAGATACCTCCCCAGCTTGGAAGTTTAACCAAGTTGGAGTGCTTGTATCTATCCAACAACAATCTCTCGGGCACCATTCCAAATTCTCTTAATCATCTTCTCGATATCAGGTTGTCATACAATGCTTTGGAGGGTCAAATCACAACTGATTTTTGGGGTAGATATTCATCCGAGGCATTTATTGGAAATAAAAAGTTATGCGGTGACATCGGGGGTTTACCTTCTTGCTCTGCATCTCATATGACCTTTAGCGTATCATCTCCTACAACCTTGTTGAATAAAGAAACAAGAAAGTCACATATGCATGAGATTACCATTTTGATTCCCATCTTCACTTTTCTTGCCTTTGTAATCTTTGGAATGCTATTCTTCCCTCGATGTAAGGGCAAGAATACGATAACTGAAGCACGAGCAACAAAGGATGGGAACATGTTCTAAATATGGAATTATGGTGGAAGGATTGCATATGAAGACGTCGTTGAAGCCACAGAGGACTTTGACATTAGATATTACACTGGGATTGGAGGTTATGGAAGTGTTTACAAAGCATTGCCTAGTGACAATGTAGTTGCGTTAAAGAAACTTCACCGTTTGGAAGCTGAGGAGCTAGCTTTTGACAAGAGCTTTAGGAATGAGGTACAAGTACTAACTAATATACGGCATCAAAACATCGTAAAGGTTTATGGGTTTTGTTTACACAGAAGATGCATGTTTCTAGTTTATGAGTACATGGAAAGGAGAAGCTTATTTTGTGTTCTAAAAAATGATGTTGAAGCTATGGAATTGGACTGCGTTAAGAGGGTTAACATTGTTAAAGGCATGGCACATGCTTTGTCATACATGCATCACGATTGCAACCCACCAATTGTTCATCGAGACATATCAAGTAACAACATTCTTTTGAACTCAAAGCTAGAGGCTTTTGTCTCTGACTTTGGCACAGCTAGACTTCTAGACCCTGATTCATCCAATCAAACTCTAATTGCAGGCACTTATGGATATATTGCTCTAGGTAAACTATATTTGCAATTGTGCTTCTTTAATTGCTCTTTGCCTTCTTTCTTTCCCAGTGGATAGGTCATGGGTATTATGATTTAATTGTGGAATAGTCACACTAACAGGGGAACATAATTATTTGACATGATTTTTCTTTCTTTCTTTTTTTTTTTTTCTTTTCCTCCTAATGCTATATATATATTTACTTATAAATTTATCTTACGTTTTCTATTATATCGCACTATGAGTTTCATCTTTCAGTTTTTATTCTACTATATTTGTGACTAAATAGTTACTATCACCTACCCGCCAAGAGGCAGCCTACCTTGAAATGATTAAGTAGAAAAAATGTTATTCCTACGCAAAGTGAATATTGGTAATTCATCATATGGATAATTTGTTTATGTAGAACTTGCCTACACCATGGTTGTGACTGAAAAATGTGATGTTTATAGCTTTGGGGTAGTCGCATAGGAAACAATAATGGGAAGGCATCCAGGGGAACTCCTCTCATCATTATCATCATCATCTGCTCAAAATATAATGCTAAGTGGAGTATTAGACCCACACATCTCACCTCGAGCAAATCAACTCTTTACGCACGATATCGTTCATGTTGCTATACTAGCATTTGTATGCTTACGCGTTGAATCAAAATCTTGACCAACAATGCAACAAGTGTCTGAAGAGTTCCTTGCCTGTAGGATACCAATGGCCAAGCCTTTTCGTGCAATTCCAATTTCAAAAATTTGGAACCAAGAGATTTATTTGTTAGACGAAAGTGATGGAAAGCTGAAGGTTAAGGACATTTTGTCCCTCACTGGTAGTTGGAACTTGGGGGTGTCCCATACTCCCCTCCCTGATGATGTGACCAAACTCACCAATTGTTTACCCATTCCTCAGTTTCACTCCTCCCTAGACAAGCTCAGTCGTGATCGCTCGTCTGATGGTGTGCTCACCACCAAATGTGCCAACGCAGATGAAACTCATTCCGCAGACACTGACAAGCAATTAGCAAAAATTTGGAAGTGGAAAGGCCCTGAACGTATTAAAACCATCCTTCGGTTAGCTGCCAACGACGAGTTACTCACCAATATGCTTAGGTATAACAAAGGAATGTGTGTGGATCCTAGATGTGACATTTGTGGTCTTGCTGAAGAGACGGTGCTTCATGTGCTGCGTGATTGTAGTGAGGCCAGATATGTTTGGGGTAGATTGCTTCCTCCGAACGCTTCCAACCACTTCTTTGAAGCGAATCTTGTTGACTGGTTGGCGGCTCATGCCTCCTCTGAAGATCTAGGTTCTATTAATAGCATTCCTTGGAGTTACCTTTTTGCCACAGCCTGCTTCTTGCTCTGGCAAAACAGAAACAGAAAAGTGTTTGACAGGAACCCTTTACTGGTTGATGCTCTGTGCATTGAAATCTGCAAATTTGCGAAGGGAGTTAGCCTATGTTGTCAAGGAGTTAGCCTATGTTGTCAAGGGTCTAGCCCCTCTAATGCCAACAAAGAAATCTTCCTACGATGGGTGTTTCCTCCTAGTGGTTGGTTTAAAATAAATACGAATGGAACCTCTAGTTTAGATGCCAAGAGGGCTGGTGCTGGCGGCTTAATCAGAGATGATAAAGGGCAGTGGGTCGCTGGTTTTGTGTGCAATGTCGGGAGCTGTTCCAATGATGCAGCTGGGCTATTTGCAGCTAGGCATGGCCTCCTCTTAGCTTGGAATAGAGGGCTTAAGCAAATTATTCTTGAGTTGGATGCTGAGGCTGTAGCCACCATGCTTATTCAGGGAGTTAATCCCAGCCATCCTTGTGGTGCCATTGTCCAAGAGTGCAGAGACTTGATGAACAGGGATTGGAGGTGTGAAATTGGACACACGCATAGAAAAGGAAACATGTGCGCTGAGTTTTTTGCAAAGCTGGGGGCCAACAGTGGTGAAGGGTTCGACATTCTTGAAGACCCGCCTGATGGGATTCAGTCTCTCTTGTTTCAAGATTTACGTGGGGTGGCCTTTCCCCATGTCGTTCTTTCTTAATGACTCTTCTTTGTAAACAACCAACCCCCCCCCAAAAAAAAAAAAAAAAAAGTGAGTGGATTTTGTATTGTCAAGGTAATTATAATGTTTCTGCTGACTTGGGTCTCAACTTGATGTTAAATCTCTGAATAAAAACTTATACGGAGTAAGTTTTTATTTTAAATAGCCCAAGTGCTTGTCTATGGAAATACATGATGATATGGTGTGACAAAAATGATATAAGTTGAAGTAGATTTTGTACTCTTGGAGGTGTATTCAGGCTCATTTTTGTTTTTTTGTTCTCTTTTTGTTTTTTCCCACTTGATATGCTGGGTTTCAATAGTGGTGCTCTGCTCCTCCTAAGGAATTATTTTCTTCTCTCTACCATGATATGTATAGTTTGCCATCCTATAGATTTAGGAATTAAGCATTTCCTCCCTCTCGTGAATTGGATTGTGACATTCATAAGTCACCAAGACTAGACTTTGGTATCGTTGTTGATTTGATGCTTTATCTCTTTTTATAATTTTGTTTTTGAAAAAAAAAAAAAAAAAAAAAAAAAAAAAAAAAAAAAAAAAAAAAAAAAAAGAGCGATTGGTCTGAATGTTCTAATGGATTTGTTTACTCCCAACCACACTGTACAGATGTTATCATCCAAGCCTAACAGAGGGCAAAGATTTACCATACAGTCTTGCATAAGTAGCGACATGCAATCATGACCAGTCACCTTAATCGTGATCAACAAAGAGAACCAAGGTGGACAAATCATGGTTGAATCCATCAATGCAATACACATAATTAACCAACATTACATTGATTTGCCATTCTGGATAGGGTTTTGGTATGTTCTTTGCTTTGTGGAGTGTAGGGACATATATTTTGTAATGAATTAATGATGTGTGAATGATAATAATACTTATCATTATGCTTGCTTAAGCAATTTATATTGTTTACTGTAACGATTATATCTAAAATCATTGCATGGGAGAATTTTGAATATGAGTGCTTGCACTGCAATTAGCAACCTAGCTACATCTGTGGGACACTCAGCTTGCAATTAGACTGCAGGAGTTTCAACAACAAATGGGCCAATTTTAGCATTGTATCAGTTGGGCCACGAACACAAGTCTAGTATATGAGTTTAATGCACCAAAATATTCACCTAAGACAAACAAGTTTTCTTGTGAATTGAAACAACTCCAATATATATACTAGGAAGAACTAATAACAACTACCAAGCCAAACTCCCAATAACAAAGCGAGTAAGTCTATAAAGCAATCTATCAAACACTTAGAGAGCAAGAATATAAAATCACACAACAAAGAACACCAAGATTTACGCGGTTCGGTGAGAAAACCTCAACCTACATCCCCAAGATAAGCTCCAATACAATGGCTTTCTACTTAAGTTTAAACCCAAAGCTTAGCTAATACAATCAACAATGGAAAAAATACAATGTTACCTCTTGAAGCTTTTCAAACCGTAACCTTCCACTTGAATTTGCAAGAAGTGATGAAGAAACGAAGCCCCAATGACCAACACCTTGATTTCCCCCTTTTCTTTGTTGCTCTCTCTTTCTATTTCTCTCTATGCCTTTCTCGGGGAGAAAGAAGAGAAAAAAAACATTAAAACCTGATACAAGACAGCCCACTGCCTTGGAGTGAAAACAAAACAAATGGGCCTTGGGTCTTTAAATAAAGGGCCCGGATATTGCAATCCCTACAAGTGATTTTCCCCCCTTATTAATTTAATTTTCTTTTAGGTTTAAGAAAAATATAAAAGGTCTTTATGAAAGTGGCCATAAAATCCACTACAAAACATCATTTTGGACAACTTTGTAGAAAAAAGTTTTTCCAAAATCTATCATTTAAGTAGACTTTTTGGCTATTTGTAGTAATTATTTCATTTTTGGCCAAAAAGTCCACTTAAACTATAGATTTTGGAAAAACTTTCTTTTGCAAAATTGTTCAAAATGATGTTTTCTAGTGGATTACTAGGCTGCTTTTCATAAAAACCTTTTATATTTTTTTAAAACTTTAAAAAATTTAAATTAGTGGGGTGGGGAGATCATTTGAAGGGGTTGCAATATTAGGACCCTTAAATATAAACTCATATGGGCCTAAGACAATACCAGCCAACCCACTAACACAACAATCTCTCCAATAAGTGGTATTAACGCCAATGGCTATCGATCATAGCTGAACTTTCCAAGCAGTGGAATGCCATAATAGGCTCTTGGGTTGGAGTTATGGTATCGCATTGGTCGGTGAATTACTGGGCAGGTTGTCCCAAAAGATATGGCATGTGTTACTGGGCTTTACATATGGTGAAACGATTGACCATTGGACCCTCAAAAGAGCTGGTAAGGAGCAGGCCCTCAAACACAGGCTCAGGTTATAAGGGAATACGGTGACTCATAAAGAGCAAAAGAGATTTAGGCACAATGCTTGCAAAGAGTAGTTGATTAGACCCAAGGGAGAGTTGAACTCGATGTGGTTTACATGTGAAGGGAAAAATTGTTGAGGTTCACGTGTGGGTTTGTCCTACATCAAAAGAATTGAAAAAATAATAATAATAAATAAATGGAACTTAATATACAAGTAATGGGCTCACCGCCAATAGGCTTAAAGCTTTTTTTTGGATATGAGTTATAGATTTATATATTAAACTTGTTGTGTTAGATTTTGGACTCCCCTATCTTCCTAATAGTACGCATCATTTAATAACTTGTCCATGAGTTATGAGGCATTAGTGGGTCTCAATTTCTGATGGGTGGTCCTCCTATAAATCAGTGCTAAAATTTTAGACATGATGTTTGAGGGCTTGAATTGGGGAACACACCAGCCAACTTGACTGACAAGAAGACTTTGCATGTCGTTATTACCTTATGAGTCACGGCTGACAGATTGAGTTATTGAAGAGGACCTTGACTCCGAAGGCTAAGGCCCAATCTTAACATGCCGAACCTATCTGAAGTCTCATCCAATCAAATTAACCCTTCCAAGTTCCAACCCTGCAGAACTGGCAACGAGTATGTTACCTACCTTCTTTTTTAAGAAAAAACCTAGTCAAGGAAAGATCATTTAAGCATGAATTGAGAAGACATTAAAGCATGATAATTCAGCAAATTTAATTCTTTAATTTTTAGAAATCCACTTCCTGCTTATGGGTTTTACTGCAATTGGGTGTAAGACTACTACTGGATTACAGTGACCCATCACATAACCATAGAAAAGCCATGATTGTGGTAAGGTTAGTTGGGTGACTAAATGCAACTTCACGGCGTGCATGGTTCCACTCGGGTGGCTCTTAACCTGAGTGACAATCACCTCTCTGGAGCAGTCCCTTCAACTCTTGGGTTTTTTTACCAATCTTACCCATCTACATATTTATTCAAAACAAGTCAACAATTTAATCCCACCAGAAATAGGAAACTTGACAAATTTGGTCACTCTTGATCTCAGTGATAACAATCTTATTGATCAAATCCCTTCATCTCTAGATAATTTAACCAATCGAACATCTATGCACCTTAGGGGCAATGAAATCAATGGTGTCAAATAGGGGAATGGACTAATCTGGTTGACCTACTCAGAGCTCAGTCTTAATGTTCTCATTGGTCCACTCTCTTCATCTTTTGGTCATTTAACCAATTTGAGGTCTCTATATCTTAATTATAATTATATCAATGGCGTCATCTCTCCAGAAATGGGGAATTTAACAAATCCAATTCAGTTGGACCTTAATTATAATTGTCTCATTGGTCCTCCCTTCATCTCTGGGTCATCTAACATATTTGACATCTTTGTCCCTTCATTGGAATCAAATCAATAGTTCCATTCCTCCAAAGATTGGGAATCTGATAAATTTGATTGATCTAAACCTTAGTATTAACTCTCTCATTGGTCCAATCCCATCATAACTAGGTCATTTATTAACCAATTCGAAGTCTTTGTCCCTCGAGTACAGTCAAATCAATGGTGTAATCCTAGCAAAAGTTGGGAACCTGCAAAATCTGGTCACTTTGAACCTTAGTAACAATACCCTCATTGGTCCAATTTCATCATCTCTCTTTCATTTAACCAATCTAACGTCTCTAGATGTTTCCCATAATGCTAAGTGATGTGTTAGACCCACACATCTTGTCTCGAGCAAATCAATTGCTTGCGCACGATATTGTTCTTGCTGCAACACTAGCATTTGCATGCTTACACACTGAACCAAAATTTAGGCCAACAATGCAATGCGTGTCTTAGGAATTTTTCCCCCAGAAGATACCTTTAGCCAAGCCTTTTCATGCAATTCCCATATATATCACAACTTAGGATTGAAGAAATGGATGCAGTAGATAAAGGTGGACAGTAATCATGGATTTCTTATATATATATATATATATATATATATATATATTGTCAAGTTATTTAATTAAAATGTTTTGACAGTTATTTAAATGGCATCAAGAGGATGTCACTTAACCCAAGCTCATAAAAATTTTATGACTACTACTTTGGTTTTTGCCATAATCAATATTCTTTAATGTGGTTTAAAAAGGAATTAGGATGATCAAATTATATTCACATTGTGGTGGGAATGTGTACGCCGCACACGTGTTTCATTTTCTCTCTTTGTTTGGGAATTTGTTTACTCAGTCTCGATTTTTATATAAGGATCCCTGATGTTACATGCGAAATTTCAATTTTAGTCTTTTATTTTTCATTTAAAAACCAAAATATTCAATATTCAATAAGCTTCTTTCTTTTTTTTTTTCTTTTTTTTTTTTTCGTGATATTAAGAAGTTTTGAGATACTTCTGTAGTTCTAATTAATTTTCTTAGGCACATATATTCTCCCGTTTTACATGTAATACGTAATTAATTATAAAATTCTATAATACCATAGGAGTATTGTACCTAAGGAGTATTCAATGGTCACGTTTTTGCAATCTTAGATCACATTTTGTGGTAATATTTTTGTAAGTAACCATTTATCACAAAATGTAACTTTTGAGAGTACAAAAAATATGACCACTTAGGGATGATATTTTATTATCCTTGTTGATGCCATACAATTCCCCCTTACGAGATGCTAACAAAAGGGGTAAAAGCTGATTTTCACATAAAGCCACAAAAAGACGACTCCTCCCTGTGCTTCTAATTAGTGGCAACAGCTGAATCATCATCACTAGAGCTAAAAGGAGAGGCTATGGGCGACAGTGGGTGGTGAGTGATCGCACAAACGGCACCTCAAAGTCATTGCAACTGGCCCAGTGTTGCTTGCGATAATGCTGGAAGCGTCACTGAGATTTCCCTAATTCATCTATGGGCAGTGGGCACCGAGTGGGAGGTAATTTCGGCAAATTCTACTCCTCTTGCTTCCCAAATCTTGTCCGTCTTTCATCTTAGATGTGATGTTTTGAAAATTATCTTCTTTAATTTTGTATAACGCTCCATAATTGCCCTTAAGAATGATATATGATTCCGCTTTCTTTTTCCCAAATCGATCAATTTCCTATTTGAAAAATAGCCCAATTAGAAAAGTAGGGTGATAGGGTCAAGCTCTCCACTAATTACATGCAGTATATGAAGCAATAATTATTATGGATCTAGTATAAATCAAACTAATAGTTTTTATATAAGAAAAAACATAAAAATATTTTTTAATTTATTTATCAAAATTATGAACAAATAATAGATCTAGATTGGTAAACCACACAACATATCATAGATCCTTGAACATCCATGAAAATTTCATATATATATTTTTTCCTTCGTTCTAAAAACAAAAAAAAAAAAAAAAATGGAATATTCAAAATTGAAGTGTAAATGGTTGAAATCTGAATTTCATATATGGCATCAAGGATGTTATTTAAGCCATTGAGTAAGCGATTGCTTGCCCCTGTTAGTATTTTAAAATAAAATCCTTATAGTCCAAGCATTTTATTTTGTTATAACAGAGTTTTTCTAGTAATTTTGTATTTGAGCAATAGAGCTTCGTGTACACACAGTTATTCTAGTACATGGCTTGCAGCACCTTATTTCGTGTCAAATTTCCATTCATAATGCTTTAAAAACAATTGGTCTTAGGCGACTTGGGTCGTCACAGTTGGTTCCAGTTAGAAAGCCTCTAAGCCACTAAGACGACAACTCCTGTGCAAGGGCAACACCAAACACTTTAAAGTTTCTAAGCATGAGTGTAGCAATTAACCTGATATTCATCTTCAACATGGTCTCCTCCATTTTCATTTCTATCATTTTAGTAGTACTATGGGCTACCTTTGCTTTTCCCTATGCTGCTTCTACCATGTTAGTGGCAGCATCACTAGAGTTAGAAGCGGAGGCTATGAGCAACAGTGGGTGGTGGAGTGATTACACAAACAGCACTTCAAGTCATTGCAATTGGCCCGGTGTAGCTTGTGATGATGCTGGAAGTGTTACTGAGATATCCCTACCTGATGAGCTCCGAGTGAGAGGTATGCTTGGGAATTTTAACTTCTCTTGCATCCCAAATCTTGTCCATCTTGAACTTAGTGGAAATGGACTCGAGGGGAGCATCCCGTTCCAACTAGGTGCTGTTTCAAAAGTGACCCACCTTGGCCTGTCGCGAAATTATCTTACAGGTGAGCTACCTCTTTCACTGGCTTACCTCTCCCAACTATTGGAGCCTGACATTTCTAAGAATTATATTGATGGTTCAATCCCTCCCTCAATAGGGAATTTAAGGAATTTGGTTTTTGTTGACTTGAGTAACAACCTTATCATTGGTCCAATCCCTTCATCTCTGGGTGATTTAACCAATTTGACATATCTGTTCCTCCAGGAGAATGAGATCAACGGTCCCATCCCAGAAAAAATGGGGAATCTGAGAAATTTGATTGCTTTGAACCTCAGTAATAATTTCCTCACTACTGCAATCCCATCATTTCTATGCCATATAACCAGTTTGACATCACTATTCCTTTCCACAAATGAAATCAAAGGTTTCATCCCTCTAGAAATAGGAAATCTAAGAAATTTGGTTGCTCTAGATCTTTGTCATAACAAGCTCATTGGAGAAATCCCATCCCACACAGGCACTTTATCAAACTTTGCTTACCAACACCTGTCGTGGAATAATCTTACAGGTAAGCTACCTCTTTCACTGGCTAACCTCACCCAACTAGTGGAGCTTGACATTTCTGTGAATAGCATTAATGGTTCAATCCCTCCCTTGATAGGGAATCAGAAAAGTCCGGTAGCTCTAGACATGAGTTCTAACTTCCTTACTGGTCCAGTCCCATCATCTTTGGGTCATTTATCCAATTTGACGTCTTTGAACCTCAGCTCAAATCAAATCATTGGTTCCATCCCTCCAGAAATAGGGAATCTCAAAAATCTTGATTATCTCGACCTCGGCAAAAATATCCTCACTGGTCTGATCTCATCCTCTCTTGGTCATTTAAGCAATTTGATGTCTCTGTGCCTTGATTCGAATCAACTCAATGGTTGTATCCCAATAGAAATAGGGAACTTGAGAAATCTGTTTACTCTGAACCTCAGTTAAAATACCCTTGTTGGTCCAATCCCTTCATCTCTAGGCCGTTTAACCAGTATGATGACTCTGTCCCTTGCTTCAAATCAGATCAATGGCGTTATTCCTCCCGAAATAGGGGATATGATAAATTTGGTTCTTTTAAATCTCAGTGGCAACAACCTCACCAGTCCAATTCCTTCATCCCTAGGTCATTTAACCAAATTGAGGTTTCTATCCCTTGAGTAGAATCAAATAAATGGTTTGCTCCCTATAGAAATAATAGGATACTTATGAATCTTGAAGAACTCTATATTAGTGGCAACAATTTCATTGATCCAATCCCTTCATCTTTGGGAAAATTAACCAATTTGAGATCTTTGAACCTTCATTCCAATCATATCAACGGTTCCATCCCTCCAGAAATGGGGAATTTGACAAATCTGATTCATCTTCAAATGTGCAATAATATGATAAAGGGTATGATACCGCATGAGCTTGCCCAATTAACCCAGCTTATGTATCTGGACCTTTCTCGAAACAAGTTGAGCGGACCCATTCCAACTGATCTTTGGAACTTACTGAAACTGCTAGACTTGCTATTGAGCTACAATTATTTGAATGGTAACATTGCCCTTCCGATTAGTCATAACTTAATCAATGGAGAAATACCTCCCCAACTCGAGAGGTTTAGGAACTTACAATTCTTGAATTTGTCCCACAATAATCTCTTTGGCATCATACCCAATTTTTTACTTTATATACCAAGAATTGATGTATCATACAATGCTTTGGAGGGTCAAATCACAAGTGAACTTTTACATGTGTTTTCATCTGAGGCATTTATCGGCAAAGGAGGTTTATGCCTTGAAACCTCTAACGTTGACATCGTTAAGGGTTTTCATTCTTGTCCCCCGTCTCCCAGTACCATTGGCTCTCCATGTCCTACAATCTCTGTCTCGCCAAATAAAAAAACAAAGAACAGAGCTTTGCACAATATCACCATTTTTTTACCAATTTCCATTGCTCTTGCCTTCTTAATCTTTGTATTATTGTACCTGGCTCGACACAAGGGTGGCAATTCCAAAATTGAAATAAGAGAAACAAAGAAGGGAAATCTGTTCTCAATATGAAATTATGATGGAAGGATTGCATATGAAGACATTGTTGAAGCCACAGAGGACTTTGACATTAGATATTGCATTGGAACTGGAGGTTATGGAAGCGTTTACAAAGCACAGCTCCCTGCGGCAACATAGTTGCCCTAAAGAAACTTCACCGTTTAGAAGTTGAGGAGCCAACTTTTGACAAGAGTTTCAAAAATGAGGTACAAGTACTGACAAATATGTGGCATCGAAACGTTGTGAAGATTTACGGGTTTTGTTTACATAAAAGGTGCATGTTTCTAGTTTATGAGTACATGGAAAGGGGAAGCTTATTTTGTGTTCTTAGAAATGAGTTTGAAGCTGTGGAATTGGATTGGTTTAAGAGGGTGAACATTGTTAAAGCCATGGCACATGCTTTGTCTTACATGCATCACGATTGCACCCCACCAATTGTTCATAGAGACATATCAAGCAACAACATTCTTTTAAACTCAAAACTAGAGGGTTTAGTCTCTGACTTTGGCATAGCAAGATTGCTAGATCCGGATTCATCCAATCAAACTATGATTGCTGGCACTTATGGATATATTGCACCAGGTAAGTTATATTTCTACTTCTTAATATTTTGTTTGCCTTCTTTCTTTCGTAACTGTTTGAAATATGAATTTCATTTCATTCGTTTTTTTTTTTTTTTAATTGAATCTTTAATCTTTTGCACTTTGGGTTTTAGCTCTCAATTATTATTCTAGTATAATATGGACTATCTCCTACCTGGCTAGATGTGGCCTACCTAGAAATGGTTGACAAATATAATTACATTTCTATCAACAAAAAAAATGATCTATTTCTTTCAATAATTTGAAAAGTTTATTAAGTATAAACAGAAAGTATAACAGGAAAGAGTTGATAAATTATTTCAAAGCACATACCTTTATAGAGCAAGCATTATCAACATCGATTTCTCATACAGTTTGTGTGCGAGGAAAAAAATTTAAAATTCCTCGTATGTATCGTTTGTGTTAGCAGAACTTGCATACACTATGGTCGTGATTAAAAAATGTGATGTTTATAGCTTTGGGGTGGTTGTGCTAGAAACAATAATGTGAAGGCATCCCAAGGAGTTCCTTTCATCATTATCATCATCATCTTCTCAAAATATAATGCTAAGTGATGTGTTAGACTCACGCATCTCGCCTCGAGCAAATCAACTGCTTGCGCACGATATTGTTCTTGTTGCTACACTTGCATTTGCATGCTTACGGATTGAACCAAAATCTCGGCCAACAATGCAATGCGTGTCGCAAGAATTTCTTGCCCAAAGGACACCAATAGCCAAGCCTTTTCACGCAATTATAATATCTCAACTCAGGAGCCAAGAAATATTTGCAGTAGATGAAGGAGATCATGATGGATTCAACTGTTAAATTTTTAGGCATCTTGTGTAACAAAGTTATGATGGATTTAAAACTTGAGTCATCACAGGGCAGCTGCTGAGATTAATGTCTGGGAGTTAATTTCAATTGATCAACATTTCACCTCTATGTGTGTGCGCGTTTGGCCTCCTCTTTGCCAGTTCGTGTTTGTAAGAGGTCCCTGTGGCTGTAATATAGTGGGTTTAAGCCCCTTTCTTTGCTCCCAAAATAATAATAAATAAATAAAATTGGTCCCCCAAACAACACTTACATACTCTTACAAAAAACACTGAACTTGCAAAAACACTTTTTTCTTTTTTTTAATACCTCTGGTGCAAAATCCTATGGCCTTCGTAAGTTGCCATCTACAAACACCGCTTTGGCCTCATTCTGTCAAAAGACTTCGTTTTATATTTTGTTCATATATTTTCTTTTTTTTCTTTTTCTTTTTTTGTTTATGGGAATTTTTTGTTCATATATATTCACTTTCATATATTTTCCTGTGTGTCCTTCGTGAATCCACAAAATGCATTAATTTGGACCTTATCTAAATACTCCCTCTAGTAACCAGATTGTGGCTTAGGACTTCCTTGAAATAAAATAACACAAGTGGCGCTGAGGACAACGCCAGTCATCCATCGTCCATTCATCTAGTGCTTTCAATTAGACGGGCTCCACCTCAAAGATCTATACATAAAGCTTGACAACCCAAGTTAGGGGTTAGAAGACTTAATTGGGTCCTGGTCCCCTTCTTATATGGAAAAGTAACTAGCTGATGGCTAGCCTTGATAGATAGACCAGAAGACCTTGACTCCCAGTGCATGGATCACGACAAAATCCTATAGACCTCACTTCTAATACCCCCATGGATCCAATCCATCCATCTATAAGTCATTTAATTAGTCTGACTTCTCTGTTCCTTGATTGGAATATTCTAATCAACGGTGTTATCGATCCTTCCTGATATTGGAGATACGAAAAATCTGCTTGTTTTGAGCCTCGGCGGTAACAACTTCATTGGCCCAATCCCTGCAGCTCTAGTTCAATTAACCAGAATCACATCTTTGAACCTTGATTCCAATAAATTCAGTGGTCTCATTGCTCCAAAAATAGGGAATTTGATGAGTCTGGTTCATCTTGAAATGTCCAAAACAATTGGAGTCACCTATTCCAACTAATCTTTGTTCTTGAGCAACAACTATTTTAAAGGTAGCATTTCCCTTCAGATTGATCAACTATCTTCACTTAATGGACCTTAGTTATAACTTGGATTAACGAAGAGATGCCTTCCCAACTCGGGGAAATTAACAAAATTAAACTTCTTGATCGAATCTATCTCTCAGCCACCATTCCCTATTCACTCATTTCCCGACTTTGCCACTATTGGAAAGCAAGCTAGATTTTATTATGTGGATTGAAATTAGAGCGTTAGAAAAGTCCAATTAATTAATTAGAGCCTCATACCTCTCATCACGAGTCTTCTCATTTATTAATTAATTAAGTGGATGGTGTTTCATTTAATATATATGATATGTTGTAATACAAAATTAAGCACAATTATATCATACAGAGTCAAGAAAAGGATCCAGACTCAACAAACATTAGAATGCTTTTTCAAATTTCCAATTAAAAGTCTACATTTGTAACTAGAAATTTAAAATCCATGTTTAATGTATTGTAAGATCAAAATATAAGTTTCTCACTTGTTTTTTGGAAAATAAATATGGTGGTTTTGGAGACAATTATCCGTGGGTCAGTTGGCTTAGCTAGTTGGATTTTTCTTTCTTTCTTTCTTTTTTTCTTCTTTCCTGTAACTTACATCTAAATTTATTCACTAATCTTACATTTGACCCTTCTCAAAAAAAATTTAGCCCCTAGTTTTTTTCATCGTAACTTCCCTACCTTTGAAATGGCATTACCTCAGATTCATCACTTTCATGAAAGCTGCCTATCAAAATTTTTCAAAGTATTAATTATTAGTTTAAAATTTTCTTTTGTACGTCTTGTTCTTGTTCAATAAAAATATTAGAAAAAAAATTTGCAAAAACTTTTAGGCAATTGATTTTTTTTTTCTTTTTTTGGTACTTTGAATTAGGATAAAATTGTAGAAACTAACCACAATATGACCTTTCTAGATCAAATTCCTAACTCCACTACTATTGGAAATTAAACAAGCTAGAGCTTATTTACATTTTTTAAATTTTATTAGGTGGATTTAAGTTAGAGCGTTAGAGATTTTTATTTACCTTTCTAGATCAATTCCTGACTGTTTTTGGTGACGCCGAGTCTTTGAATTAAAGTAGGATTCACATTGGGATGGTTCACACCCAAATGCAACTTCTCGGGTAGTTGTAAGTGATGGGCTAAAAAGGTGGTCAGTGACGGAAAGACGCAAAGACGACTCCCTGCGCACGGGTCAAGACTCAACAGACGTACCCACCATTTTAAAATATCCTTGGTACTATGATGTTCGGAACCTCTTGGAAAAAGGAGAACACCCGAAGGAAGCGATAAGAAAGGACGAAGAGCCTTACGATTGTTCGCTATACAGTTCATCATCTGCGGAGGGAAGCTGTTCAAACGATCTTATGACGGAATCAATCTGTTATGTGTCGATCAAAACATCGGAGAGACGTTGATGAGGGAAGTCCGCGAAAGGGAATGCGGGCTGCACATGAATGGAAGAATGTTAGCCAAAAAGCTTATGAGATTGGGATACTATTAGAGTACCATGGAGAATGATTATGTAAAGTATGTTCGAAAATGCCACTAGTGCCAGATTTATATTCTAGTTCCAACTAGATGCCGCCAATTGAGTTGCATCAGTTAAGTGCCCTTTGGCCATTCTCTGCATGGGGCACAGATATCATCGAAGAAATCAAACTAACAGCAACAGGAGGATACAAGTATATCCTGGTGGCCATTGATTATTTCACCAAGTGGGTAGAAGCAGCTGCTTGCACAGAATTAAAATCTAAGCAAGTGGCTAAGTTCATAGAAACCAATATAGTCTGTCGTTATGGGGTACCACATGAGATCATCTCATACCATGGCACACAATTCGAGGATGAGGTCAAGCGCATGTTCGAAAAGTACAAGATCCAACACCACCAGTCTTCCCCTTATAGGCCGCAAACCAATGGAGCTGTCGAAGCCGTCAACAAGAATGTTAAGACCATCCTAGAAAAGTCAGCTGTAACTTACAAAGATTGGGCAGAAAAATTGTCGTATGCGTTATGGGGGCATAGAACGTCCGTAAGAACTTCCATCGGAGCAACCCCATATTCATTGGTGTATGGAATGGAAGCTGTTTTGCCCATCGAAATGGAAGTACAATCGCTCCGAGTGGCAATCGAGAGCGGAATCCCAGAAGTGGATTAGATACGGGAAAGATATGAACAATTGATGTTGCTAGAAGAGAAGAGGTTGAAAGCATCGTACCATGTGCAAGGTTATCAACGCTGCGTGGCCCGAGCTTTTAACAAAAGAGTTAGGCCACGGAACTTGAAAGAAGGGGATTTGGTACTCAAGGAATTTCGAGCACCAGTATTTGACCCTTGCGGAAAATTTAAGCCAAACTGGATGGGACCTTACATCATTAAGACAATTCTTCCTGGAGGTGCTGTTAAGCTCATGGACGGAGATAGCAATGAATTCACTCATCCAACCAACATGGATAGGCTTCACAAGTATTATGTATAGAGAAGGGTGTTGCCAATTTTATGTAATGCTGGGAATACTAGGCAGTGCTCAAATTAATATAATAATTCTTCATTGATAATAAAGATCAGTACATCTTTTGATACTTATTAATTGATTCATAAGAAAGAAAAGAAAATGCATAAATGCAACCAAGTTATCTGGTTTCATTCACTAAGTAGAATTATTTTTTGCTTTCTTGTTCGCTTCCTTTGTGTTTTCAGCATCCCTCTTCCGCTTGTATGACTCTTTAGCTTCCACTTCCCTCTCCATATCAGCAGCCAGCCATGTGTAGTAACTTCCCGATGGGCTGATAACTTTGGGGGTCGAAGTACGCCAATACACGGCTTGGTTGTGCCACTCGTCTTCAATACGCTCCACCACCCTCGGAGTCCATGGGCAAGTATACCCGAGATGCCCATATTTGATAGTCTCTTGCTTCTCCCCTTATTGGCGATGAATACGGAGGTGCGAATAGAAAGAGACTTCCCTAAGGCCAACCATCATAACACAGTAAGAGAATACAAGCTTCTTTATAGCATAGGTAACTTGCCACCAGGGGCAATGCCATAAGATAACATGACAAGGGATGGTTTCGAGCATCTCTCAGACCTCCTCGACAAATAGGAAAGGAGCCTGCAGTTTTCGGTAGCGATAGTTCTGAGGGTGGTAAGTCCAGATGCTCATTTTCGGCTCATCCACCAACCGCAAACGTTCGTACAGCTAAATCTGCCAAAAAAGAGAAACAGGGGTTATAAAGGCGCGTATGTACATCTTAAATACGCATACGCACATTGAATATATGCGTGCGCATATTGGGAAAATGCGTTTGCACACTGAATATATGCGTACGCATATTTGGGCTAAATCCTAGGAAAAGGGAAAGGATGAAAAGCGGGAAAAAACAGGAAAAAGAAAAATCTTTTAGGGTACCTACAGTAAGAGGGGGCTCCCATTAAAAGAGAAACTCTCAGTACGTACAACCCGATCCAAACCATTGAGGGTACCAGCAAGGATCATCATACTCAGGTTGAAGCTCCTTATTTCAGGGAGAGAACGAACAATGAAGGTCTCTATTTTGCACTGCTCTTCAGAGAAAAAAAAACGGCCAAAGGCGCAAATGCATGCAGCACGCAGATAGAAGATGCGAGCCTCCCCCGTAGGCATTGGGCGGTTGATAAAGTATTGCGACAAGGAAGGGATATCGATACGGAAATCTTTTACCCATTGTTTCACCAGCCTCGTAGAGAGTCCGAGAAATTGAGCAACCTCATCTGCAGCGACCTTTTCCGTCACCGGCACAAGCAAACCATTGAAGGTAGTACGCCCTAATATCCCGCCGAAATCCTCAATAGTCGGGCATAGTTCATTACAGTTGAACCGGAACACATGACGAGATGGGTACCAAAATTCAACAGCCACATGAAGGAAAGGGTAATTGATGTCCACTTGACAGTAGTGGAAGATGCACGGTAGACCAAAGAGCTCATTGAACTCAGCTTTGGCCGAATCATTGAAGGACATTAACCACCGGGCGATCACTTTGCTAAGTTGTGAGGCCTCCATGGATTCTAATTCGTGAAGAAAGAGGCGCAAGGACGAGCTGTGATTTATAGGCAACACCAGGGTTTTCTGGTTTCGTTTTTGGAAAGAATGGAAATAGGAAAGTGAAGCTAAATGTGCGTATGCACATTGAAAATATACGTACGCATTTCCCATTTACACGTACGCATATTCATCATGACATGTTGTTCCAATATGCGCGTACGTACATTTTGTTTACACGTACGCATATTTGGTTCATGCGTATAAACATTTGATGATGTCTAAGACAACTTTAACCCTTCAAGTCTTCGATACATTGATCTGCTGCCATTCCGAGTTGGGGATCCTTTTTTTTTGGGTTACTATGTGATATCGACAGGTTGATTAAAATCATAGTGCAAGTGAAACACAAAAGGCAATGATATAAAGATTTTAAATTGTTGCAAATAACACCAACCACATAGAAAAAGGGAAGGAGAAATGAGTGTCATGAGTACATAACCCAAAATATAAGTTTTAAAAACAAGTCTGATCCAAAGAAAGGGTACAATAAAAACAGTCAAGAGTCTGAGGCAGCATTGCTGTCCTTGCCACCATCATCATCATCATCGCCATCCTCGGCATCATCACCTTGACCCTTTGCCTCCTCCCAGGCTATAACTAGCTGCAGGGACAAGTCCGTCACCATCAGCTTCAGGCTGCCCACCAGGTGGATCAAGTCTGATACCTCCAAGATAGTAGGCTGCCAAAAACAAACAAGATTGGGATTGCATTAGGATATGTATAGCATACTAACATGTGTTTAAGTGCAGGGCTAGGATGTTGCATACCACACGAACACCCTCAGGCATGGGATAGCCGAGACAAGAAGACGCCCTAGGAATCATCCGCTCCCCTGGAAGGCCCCTCGTCTCATGGAAGGGTATGTACCACCCCGGGTACACAGGGTCCACACCCCTAGAAGATGATGATGCAGGTCCTGCAAGGACACGAGTCATGAGGTTAAATAGCAGAAATAAGGGTGAAAGGGACGGAAAAGCAGAATGATGACTCACCATCAGGGGTACGGAAAGGCTTGGCATCAGCTGTTTTCTGGCAAAAAGCTCATAATCAAAGCCCTCCCCCATCAACCTGTCCGTATATGCGATCCCTCCTCGCCAGACAGCCAGATCCTCGTCGCTGCATTGATAAGGAAAGGCCACATATGAGGGAGGATCCAATGGCACACGAGGGGTCGGGTCCATGTCTGCATCGAACTGCCAAGCTACCATCTCCGCCAGGTAAAAAGAGCGGGCACCAGAATACTCGAACACCTGCGACATCGAGGTGAGCTCCTACGCAGCAGTATCGTGCTCAACCGGAGGCAAGGGCGCCTCATCCTCCTAGGAGCGAGGAACGATTTGCAAACACAAAGGGAATCAGGAAAGGAAATGAAATAAGCAAAGATACACAGGACGGTGAGCAACTCTTACCCTCTCAACCACCATCTTGTCGAGAAACCTGCGGGAGCTGAGATGCTGTCGCATGCTCACTGCAGGAGCTCCCTCCTCCTCGACCTCCTTCCGCAGGTACCTGTGGACCCATAGCTGTGACATCATGAAAACACAAATGAGTTGATAGAATAGAATATGATAAACAGAAAAGCTACAAAAACAAAGGAAATATAGAATCCTACCACCCATACCCTCCAGTAACTGAGCATAGAGTTGATAGCACCCCTACTTAGTGAATCCATGGTAGAAATCAGGTGGGCGTAGATAGCTGAGCCCCAGCAAAAGGGATCTGCTGTCTCCAGATCCTCTAAAGCCAATAACCATCCAAAGGAGACAGTCTGTGAGGAGTTGGGAACCAGAAAGGCTCCCAAAAGAAACATGATATAGGCTCGCGCCACAGGAGCACAGTGCTCAGGGGTATCCTGTGGGTAGGAGAGATAGGCGTTGTGAAGACTGGGACAGTAAATAGAGGTGCCAGTAAAAGCCACCCCAAGCAACTGCACTGAAATCTTCGCACGATCAACAGCATCGTAGTCAAAAGAAAAGGGCTCTCCAGTCATGTGTAGCCCAGACAACTGGTAAAAGTCAAAAGGGGTCATCGTCAGCTCTTGCCCTTCGATATGCAATGTATGCGTAGTGTCCCACCACCTCTCAGCTAGACAATGGACGATGGCTCTGGGAGTGCGCACGTCCACATCAGCCGTGATCGCAGAAAATTCGACGGCATTGACCAAAGCTTTGGTCTCACCAGTGAGCCGATTCCACCAAGCGCCTGTCTTGGTGAAGCTACCCCTCGTCACAAGCTCGGGTGGAAACTGCTACATGAAGGAACACAAGTAAGTACACAGCAGAGGTGCGCACAATACCTCCCCTATTTATATGCTGCTTGCATGATAAATGCACGTATGCATATTTGAAATGTACGTACACATCTATCAAAGGTGTGTACGTGTGTTTACATTCCTGTATAATGAAGATGTACGTACGCATAAATTAAATCAGCGTACGCAAGTATTATTTACGCGTACGCATATTCACATTGATGCATTTGGGAAATACACGTACGCACAAAGTAAACACACGTACGTGGGTATAGTTTGTGCGTACGTGCATTTACGGGTTCAAAAGTCATGTCATCGTCCCCACATCTCCCGCCCGCATCACAGTCCGTCAAGGTCATTTTTTTTTTCCCATTTCAGGCAGTTCATCACCATGGGCATTTTTCTCCAATCATTTTCAACAGGTTTCACAATCCTAATTTAGTTTAATATGCGAAAAAAACGAGGAAAATGCGAAAATGGGTGAGTTTCGTACCATTCTTTGGCGCTTATAGTTGGACAAGTGTTCCTTGGGACGATGCACTATCCTCATCACTTCGTTCACTATTCGCTTCGGAGCCCACTGTTTCACCGCCGGCTTGCTATCGCCGTTCCCTTGCGCGCCTTCACGTCCTGCTAGTTTAAGGGCCATTCGAACGGTTTTGAGTTTGGATTTCGGAATGTAGAGTTTGGTGAAAAGAGGGAAGAGATGTAGGGTTTTTGTAGAGTGTGGAGAGAGAGAAGGAGAAAGAGAGAATCGTGGAGGAGAGATTTTCGGAGAAAATAGAGGAAGGGGGTGTCGGTTTTGCGAAAGAGAAGCACAGTGCCTCTTTGAATTCACTTACAGGCGAAGCGACGTTGTTTCGCAATTTTTATTTTCTGATCCCAAATAAATGTGCGTATGCATATTTATTTTATGTGTACGCGTGTTTTGTTTATACGTACGCATCTTATGTGCACACATGTGCATCCTAACCCAAGGGGCATGGTTTGTCTGCACAAGGCACTCGTAAGTCACCTAGGCACATAGATCGTGCTTTGGTTTGCCCGCTTTCCCGATTCTCAAAGCATTCTGAAATTCGACCCACGAATTTCTCGACTCTACAGGTAAATCATCCGTTACCCGAAATTCAACCCACGAATTTCTCGATTCTACCGGTGAATCATTCGTTACCCGAAATTCAACCTGCGAATTTCTCGACTCCGCCCGTAAATCGTCCGTTACCCGAAATTCGACCCACGAATTTCTCGATTCTGCCCTTGAATCGTCCGTTATGCGAAATTCAACCCGCGAATTTCTCGATTCCACCAGTGAATTGTCCATTACCTGAAATTCAACCTGCGAATTTCTCGATTCTTCCAGTGAATGGTCCGTTATTTGAAATTCAACCAACGAGTTTCTCGATTCCATCCGTGAATCATCCGTTATCCGAAATTCAACCCACAAATTTCTATATTCCATCCGCAAAGCATTCAATGACCGATGCGCTCCTAGGTTCAATTCCCGAATTTCTCAATTCCACCTGTAAATCATTTAATCCGCAACATCAATTCAACTTATTGCTGTTTCTCAAAGACTTTCTCATGCCCCGAAAAGTCAATACTGCACATAAGAACTACGTTAGGTCTGATCTCTGAAAAGAGTGCGTAGGAAAGCAGGTTTTTCACCTGATCCGACCTCATCATCACTTCATGCATACAATAGCATTTTTTTTGAGGACTTGAAATATTGGCTGGCCAAAATGGTTTGTTTCTGGTCTTTCAGTTCTATTCACCAGGCAAATAGAGCTGAAAGAAGAGGCAACTATTAACACCCCGTTTTGTGCCTCCCAAATATTTCAAGCCCACTCTGTTAAGCCCAGTGATGAAGGGTGACCCAAATCTTAATAACCGATAAGTAATCTTTGGAAAACTAATGTGATCGCAGTCGCAGCCTGGCCCAAAGAGTTGAGGAGCCCAGCCCATTATTTTGTGCGTACGCAGCTTCTTAATATGCGTACGCATCATCCTAATGTGCGTACGCACTTTCCATTTATGCGTACCCATGTTACTTTGCCAGAATTTGAATCTTCCCTCCATTTCCTTCCATTACCTTATATGGATTAGACCTGCTTTGAATCCTTCCTGTGACGGCTGGAGAAGCCAGAAACCCTAATCCACCTACCCCCAAATCCTAATACATTGCCTATAAAAGGATTGCTTTCTCATTGAAGAGGGGATCTTTTTGCCACCACCACTTAGAAAGCTATACAAACCCTAAATCCATTAACCCAAACCCGGAGGTGGCAGCTGCAATTGCGGAAGCTTAAAGAAGAGAACTTATTAGGGTATTCATTGGGATTCACCCAAAACCTGAGGGTAACATCTTTTATTGCATTCATTTCTATGATTTTTAATCATTTTCCTCAAATGCATGCCTTCATTTAATGCCACAGTTATTGGTTTATTCAGGGTTTTTAATTGAACATCCCAGGACTAGATTTATGTTTTGTGCTACATGAGAACATGTTTAAATGTTATTCGGATATGTTCTTATACATTGATTGACATGATGTTTAAATGCATAAAATCCATGTTTAGGTGTAGAGTAGAATAGTCGGTGGTAGAGTATCTCTATATTCTGCACGTCACTCTTTTATTGCATAAATAGGCATAGGAGGTTTAAATGTATTCTGCCATTCTTTTTGAATCTGTTATTAAATGTGCATACGTATAAATTAAATGTGTGTACGCACCTTATGTTTGTGCGTACGCATATTTAAGATGCTGTGCTAACCCATTTTTGCAGGCAGTGGCGAATCCCTTCTCTATATTCTCTTTTATTAGCTACTGTTTATCCTGTTGGTTATTGTGATTTTGTTATTTTATACTCCTTAATCATCTAGCATGTAATATTTGCTTGATATATCTATTACATGAATAGGGTTGAACTCGATTGACATTTTCTCATTAATTAAAGCCAACAAAGTACGTGTGGAAGCCGGATTCAGCCGGGTGTCGTCAGGTGCCTAACACCTTCCCGGCCACGTACCTTAACTCTGAACCCTAATTCTTTGGGTAATGACGAGTGGGCCTCTTGCTAGGGGTCAATCGGTTCTCGGAGCCAAACCGGGTAGCGACTCCCTCTCTGCCCTAATCATTTCTTGTGATTAGTGGCGTACTCCTGAGCCGGTGTGGTTTAGGACGCGGTGCTCACAGGTTCAATTTCTAATTCTAATGGCCCCAAACCCGAACTACAAAATAACTAATATAAACCTTAATTATGCAAGTGTACGTAAACTTATGTAAACCTACCCACACTGAATCACTATCAAACCCCACAAACCCTTTTTCCCTGTAATAGTTATGTGCTTATAATACGTACGGCTTGTGTGTGCGTATATATATATATATATAAAGTTAATAGTCAACTTCCTACAAACTGACTATCAACGTGATAAAGTATCCTTCCCAAATCCAAGTTGATAGTCAACTTGTTACAAACTGACTATCAATGTAATAAAGTATCCTTCCCAAAGCCTGAGTAGTGAGTACGGTTGTCCTTTTAATTAGAAAAGTTGACAGTCAACTTGCTATAACTTGACTGTCAACATGATATGTTTCATCACAACAAAAAACTGAAAACTTGACAGTCAACTTGCTACAAACTGACTATCAACGTAATAAAGTATTCTTCCCAAAGCCTGAGCAGTGTATGATTGTCCTTTCAATTAGAAAAGTTGGCAGTCAACCTGCTACAAACTGACTGTCAACGTGACATGAAAAAAGTGGATGGACAGTAAAAAGCTTCATGAACAGTGATGAATAGTGTCAGATTTCTATATATATATATATATGAAAACCTAATATATATATATATCTATATAATCTTTCCACGTTTTCCAAAGTCTGCAAATTTCAAGAATTCACTTTTCCCAATCATCTAAATTTATAGTACACCTATAACAAAACCTATATATATATACTTACTTGATTCTCAGTGTACAAAGGTACGGTGAAGAAGGTGCAAATTTTTCTTAGCCGCCAACTCCTCTCCTTTCAATCTTTTCCAAGCCAAAAAGTAATAACTTCTCTTATAAGGTCTTATATAGTGCACAACTTAATTCTAACCTATTTAGGTTTACTTCCAATACTAGTATTTGGTTATGTAGTTATCTTATTCACGATTATATTTAATCACAATAATTATGGTATAGTAAGATTAATTAATAATTTAAATTAACCGTTACACATTAAATATATAATTAATTAAACAAAAAGATTTTCGTAAATACGGGGCATTACAAGTTCCATTGTGCACACCTCGTGCTATTCCTACTACTTGATGATGTGAACCCAATGGGTCACACACTAATCATGCTAAGAGAGTTTTAAAGTCTATGAGAGAAAGGGTTTTAGTGAATAAAGAATAGTTTTTTGAGGCATTATTTGTATTTGATATAAATAAGAATGGTTATTGTGCAATTTAGGGAAATTGCACATAACCCCAATAGGGTTTCCTCCTTTGGCCGGCCCCCCTTAGTGGGAGTATATATATCACACTTATGTGTGACTTGGCATTAGATGCTTGGACAATAAACCCTAGCCGTCCAGCCCCTTGGAGGCTCTCTTCTCCACCTCTAGCAACAACAAGGAAGAAGAAGGAAAAGTCTTGAAACTCTAGCTAGGTGTGGATACCGTTGGAGGCAGCACACTTGGACTGCTCATTCACTGCTGTCCAGAGTTGAAGCTTGGAGCAAAAAGGAGAAGACTTTCAAACTGTAAGTGTTCTAACCCTCTTCGTAGTTAGGGTTTTTGTTTTTGTATTATGCATAGTTAGATTCATGGGCTGTGGAATCATATGACAAATTTTTATATTCCACACTTCAATTTTTTCCTCTAGTTCGATTCCCAACACTTTGAAGCGAATCTTGTGGACTGGTTGGCCGCCCATGCCTCCTCTAAAGATCTGGGTTCTATCAATAGCATTCCTTGGAGTTATCTTTTTGCCACAGCCTGCTTCTTGCTCTGGCAAAATAGAAACCGAAAGTGTTTGACAGAAACCCTTTACTGGTTGATGCTTTGTGCATTGAAATCTACAAATTGGCAAAGGAAGCTAGCTTATGTTATCAAGGGTCTAGCCCCTCAAATGCCAAGAAAGAAATCTTTGTAGGATGGGTGCTTCCTCCTAGTGGTTGGTCTAAAATAAATACGAATGGAAGCTCTAATTTAAATGCCATGAGGGGTGGTGCTGGTGGTTTAATCAGAGATGATAAAAGGCAGTGGATCACTGGTTTTGTGTGCAATGTTGGGAACTGTTCCAGTGATGCAGCGGGGCAATTTGGAGCTAGACACAGCCTCCTATTAGCTTGGGATGAAGGGCTTAAGCAAATTATTCTTAAGCTGGATGCTGAGGCTGTGATAACCATGCTTATTCAGGGAGTTAATCCAAGCCATCCTTATGGTGCTATTGTCCAAGAGTGTAGAGATTTGATGAAGAGGGATTGGAGTTGTGAAATTGGACACGTGCATCGAGAAGGAAACAAGTGCGCTGAGTTTCTTGCAAAGTTGGGAGCCAACAATGATGAAGGGTTGAGCATCCTTGAGGACCCGCCTGATAGGATTCAGTTTCTTTTGTTTCAAGATGTGAGTGGGGCTGTGGGGTGGCCTTTCCACGAGTCGTTTGTTCTTAACGCCTCTTGTTTGTAAACCCCCCACCACCCCACCAAAAAAAAAAGAAGGTGAATTTCATATTGTCAAGGTAATTATAATGTTACTGCTGACTTGGGTCATGTTTTATTTATTTATTTTTTAATTTGTTGATAAAGAGGAAATGCATTAAATACAATAAAGCATACATAGTTCTGGGGTATATATGCAACCCCTCTAGCATCATGGTTGAAAATATTACAAACATCTAAAGGAAGAATAACTAAAATAGTTAAGAGGGGATGGCGTAGTGTGGTTAACGGTGACAAATCTAAAGGCCAATCACAAAATGCCACATGTATCAACTAGCATTTGACATGTTTAACTTCTCTTTTAGCATTTCCATTGGAGCACTTCAACTACTTCTTCTGTCCATTATCTGACACTAAAAGGGCTTTAATCTCTTCACTATGGATGCTCATGGGAATCATAGTCCAAGGTACTAAGTAAAGCAATGGCAGCTTGTGCATTAATATCAACAAGTAACTTTCTAATGCCCCTATCAAAAGCCAATTGGAGCCCATCCCTTAGAGCCCAAGGTTCAGCAGCCATACTAGTAGAGCGGCCCATATTCCATATAAACCCCATGATCCACTGTCCATGGTTGAATTAGGCCTGGCAATTCCAGCCCAAACCCATGAACCTGCCTAAACCCATCCGCAATAATGGGTTTGGGTTTATAAAACTTTTAAGTGGGTTGTTAATGGGTTACCCAAAACCAACCCAAATATAAATGGGTTGGTTATGGGTTAAATGACTAGACCCATTGGGTTCAAACATAACCTAGGGCCATTTGCATTCTCTGCCTGCAAACTCCAGCTGTCCAACGTTCCATCATCAGTAGCGAGAGCTCGTTTCATTGGCGATGAGTCTTAGCCGGTTTTCCAAACGCGCTGCAAAACCCACAAGCAGACACCTTCGGAGAAGGCGGCTCAATCGCCGGAGACACCTTGCCGGTACGATAACCATGTCCTCCTCTATCGTCGTTGGATTGGCTTCTTTCCAAATTGATTGATCCGATAGTCTTAGAAGGCTTACCATCTACTCTGATTTCTTGGTCTTGTTCTACTTCTTCTTTCTGATTCACTTGGTTGAGCTCACCTGACACGAACCTGTCCTCCCATACCAACCCTGACGAGCCTTGCCTCCTGAAGGAAATTGCAGATCTTATTGCAGATCTTTACAAACCAGCCATAGCCTCTTCTCTTTTTCTTCTCTCTCTAGAATTTTTTTTTTCTTTTGGGGGTAAGTAGATGTTTTTTTTGTGTGTGAGAAAAAAAATTGGGTAAGTAGATGTTTTTTTTTGTGTGTGAAAAAAAAAAAAAAAAACAAACAAACAAACAAACTAGGGCACAAAATGGGCCGGGTCAGGAAAACGGGTTAGGTTTAGATATGGGTTGGGTTGTAATTGGGTCGATTGTCCATTTATTTCACTGTCAATGTACATCAGTGTACATGTTTTGTAATTTGTAAGCTGATAGAATGACTCATTGAAGATAATTTTTAGGAAATTGGAGGGAGAGAGAGAGAGAAAGAGGAAAAAAAAAACACACACTGTCACACCCCATTTTTGCACCACTTTACTAGGGCTCATCATTTCATGCATGCTTTTGTTTTGTTTTTGAGTCTAGTCACTTGAATTAGTTTTCTAGAGTCACAAGGACAATGGATATGAATTTTGGTTCAATTCGGAGTTGCTCTTGAGGGATAATAAGAGCTTTTGCGACTTGAGGGGCATAATCGTCTTCTAAGTCCCAAACTTTTCATTTGACCTTGGAATGATCTCCAAATTGTCAATTGGAGTTCATATGAATGCATAGGAGGTATTTCTAGGTTCAATTTGATGAATCAATGGCTCGGGATTAAAATGGCTCGATACAGTTCAAGTTGGTTAATTGACCATTCTTTGGGTTAGCTCTAATTGACTCACAATTACCAATCAAATCTTTTCAAATTGACTTTCATTAGTCATCATTTTACCCCCAAAAGTGTTTTATGAAGTTCAATTTTGATATGGAAAGTGTTTGGTTTGACCCTATGTGCATACCTATGCTTTGCAAAGGTAGAGCGTAGTGGTTAACCACCTTGTTCAAACCTAACCATGCCCCCATGGTTAGTGGTTTTCACCCTAAAATGTTCAAAAACATATTCCTCATCGAAACACGGTCGTTTTGGCTTTTGTTTCATCAAAATCGGAGTTAATTTGCCCCCTGAAACACTTCTAGAAGAATTAGGAGGCAGAATAGGCAAAAAATTAGAAGTGGGCTCGGGTGACCACCCAAGCTTGGGCGGCTAGCCGCCTGGGCCCAGGTGGCTAGCCGCCCAGCCTTGGGTGGTCACCCGAGGCCACTTTCTTATTTGCACCATGATTCCTTGCTGAAGCGGACTCTTGCCTATTTTGACGAACAAGGACTCTTTTGGACGAGTTTCCTTCTAATTTTTGGTAACTTCTGAGTTACTTAAGCCCCAAGGGGGTCTCTAATAGCCCTTGGATTAATTTTTAGGGTTTTAATCCCAGCCATTGGTTAATCCTAATTAAACTCTATAAATACCCCCCTATGCTTCAGCACAAGGGGAGCCACTTCATGCCTAAAAACCTAAGTGTTAGAGAGAGAATAAGAGGGAGAGACTTGAAGGAGAGCTGGAGTTCTTGCTGTAGCCTTGGAGAATATTGGTTCAAGTCATCCATAAGAGGAAGAGAGAGTCTCTACAGCAGCAAGGAAGCCTCTTCCTAAGGTATGCCTTATTCCTTCTTATGCTGAATATGGGTTTTCATATAGGATAGGCCTATTGCATGTTAAAGGTAGCTTTTTTATCATGTATTAACACTCTAGCTAGTTAATATACATGGAATATCTACTGTTTATCATAATTTTAGCATGCTTTAGGGTTGTCCTTTAGGTTTTTAAGCATAGGTGTGATTCTTGTGCTCCTGTTGTCCTTGTGCTTGGATTAGTGTTATTGCATGTTAAAGTAAGGTTTTTTATCATGTTTTACTGCTTTAGTTAGTTAATATGCATGATTTAGGTTCTGTTTAGGTTTATTTTAGTATGTGTGAAGTTTGTTTTGCATATTTTTAAGCATATTTGTGAGTTTAGGGTTTTAGCGACTTTGTTTTATTTTAGTTTTCATACAGCATGATAAAGTAGGCTTTTTCATTGGTTTTTCTTCATGTTTGCTGTGTATGTTTTACATATGGAGTAAATATGATATTTTTGCATGCATATTAGTTCATTCTAGGGTTTTTATGCATAATATGATTCTAGGATTGTGTTAGGGCTTATGAAAGTTTGCTGTTTTTGCTGTTAGCATGCTTAGTGGATGATTTTAGGCCTTAATACTATTCTGTCCAGATTTGCATGTTAGTGTTTTTGCATGGTTTTGAGCACGTGTAAGGGTGCAAATAGGTGTGGTATTTGTCCTATGGCAAATAGGGCTGCCAATGTCTGAAATGGCTAATGCTTGGAGCTAATTGCGCTCAGGTAAGCGGGTGTGAAGGTACCCCAATTCACCTCTCTTCCTTATCCTTTCTCTTCTCCCTATCTAGGGTTAATTTTTAATATGATCCTATGGTTTAATTAGAGGTTTCCTTCACAAATAAAATTCTGGTTTTTATTAAGGTTTCCATTTTGTGGAGTTCTTTCTAAAATCAAACTTTCTATCAAATTCAACTCTTTTGATCAAATAAGGAAACCTAGGGTTTTAACCATAGGTTTATATTAAGTCTTAACCCTACTTCTAATCGAACTACGTGAACTTTGATCCATGTATTTCGTTGCATGGTACGTAGGCGCTCTTCGTGAGGCTCAAGTCCGTTTTAGGATCCAAGCATCCTAGACGTCTTTTTGTTTTGTTTTCTTTTTCTTTATTTTCTGTTTTTTATGTGTTTATTATGCATGGATGGATGAATGGAATATGTGATATGCATGCTATCTTGTGATGATATACTTGCTGATTTTTGTATGGAAAGATCTTAATTTAGCCCAAATAAACCGAGAGACCGAAAGGGTGACATGGGTGCCTATAGGCTTTGCCTAGAACCTTCCCATGTCATAACTTAGCCTCTGAATCCCCGATTTCTTTGGTTTCCAAAAGACTGTTTTTGCCTTTCCTTTTTTAAACATGGAGTCATTCAAATTGTTTTCCTAAAACAAACTATTTTTAGGGTTTTCCTTGTTTCCTTTAAAAAATAAGGTGGCGACTCCTTTTTCTCTTTCAAACCTAGCCAATCTTTTCGTCAATCCCTCGTGGGCCCAATTTCCGGGGTTCACAGTTTGGCGACTCCGCTGGGGAGTTTGTGGGTTAGACTCTATAAAGTTTAATTGGGCTAAACTAATTTCTTATGTTAATTAAAATCAATCACATTGCATCCGCTTGATTGTGTGCTTTCATTTATTGCATTGTGTGCGCAAATTCTTGCATGCTAGGATCGATGTCCCTCGATGTATCCTTGCCAACGATCGGCCTAGTTTCAACCTTGGTTTTCCTGATTCCAAGTGTTAGGGCGAAAGCTATCAACCTCTCTTGCCTAGTACCCTTGGGCTTGCCCTTGGGTATATTAAATGAGTTAATCACGTACTGTTGGACCCATGCGGCGTTCCTGATGCCACATGTGGTTAGGTATAAAGATTGCTCAAGCAAGTGAAGGACCCCAGCCTACCCTTATCATTAGTCCATATAGACAGACTTGTAGGACACTACGGTCTCACCTTTATGCACCCACAATTGTTTGTAATGATGCTATGCCGTGTTTGTGGTGTGAGGCCTTATATCTTATGCCCTTAACATAGACCTTTAAACCCTAACCTTCGTTAAGACCATGGGTTAGGAGGAATAAATTAAGGAAGTAGGATATAAAGCCATGTTTGTGATGTGCTAGTCCTAGAGGAATAATTAAACCTAATTGAAGGACTCTATACCCTATTCTTTTAAACATACCCTTAATCCCTGACCCTTGTAAAGGTAATTGGATAAAAGGAATGAATTAATTGAACATGGTGTAGAGACCGAGTTCATTAAGGAAAATATGGAGGTTTAGGACAAGTCCTTAGGCTAAAGGTTAAACCTTTTTATCCATAGACGTGCTGGCTTGGATCCACAATCCGCAAGGGCGTCTAGTGAGTGTTGAATCTACCCATCAGACAGACATGGCCTACGAAAGAACTAGTGAGGGGCACTTTGACCTTGAGGCTTGCCTGAAAGCTATCATGACCAAGCTTGATCACACCACTGAGACATCCGATACCGCATTGAAAATGGCTCAAGAGAACCAACAGAAGATGGCGGATCTTGAACAAAATGGCTCTAAGGCCCATTACTCGGGTATACCTCATGGGGCTGGCACCGAAGAGGACCTCAATCCAATGAGAACACCAAGACAAGAGGGGAAAGTAGCTCGAAACCGTTGGTCACCAACCTAGAAGGGGAAGCCAAAGGGAAAGGTACTAGCAGTGATTCCGTGTTAGCTAGCAAGGTAGAAGCATTGGAGAGAACTATAAAAGGGATTCGTAGGGCTGATGACATGGTTGATGTGCGAACTTTATCTCTGTTTCCAACGGCTCGTATTCCATTACAATTTAAGATGCCGGAGTTAGAAAAGTTCGATGGGACAGGTTGCCCTAAGATTCATTTGAAGATGTATGTGCGAGCCATGCACCCTCGAGGGGCCACCGATGAACTTTTAGCTCAAATGTTCCATGAAACCTTGGCCACTTCTGCTTTGAAATGGTTCTTATCCTTGGATGAGAACAGAACTCGGACTTGGGAAGACATATGCAATGAGTTCTCGGAGCACTACAAGTACAACACAGAGGTGGACGTTACTCGGAGAGACCTAGAAACTACTAAGCAAGGGGCTCATGAAAGTTTCTCTGCTTACATTACAAGATGGAGACAAAAAGCATCGAGAATGACGGATAGGCCGAATGAGGAGGACCAAATTCAGTTGGTGGTTAAGAACCTGCTGCCTGTGTATCACAAGCACCTATTTGCCCATTATTTCCCAAATTTCAAAGCTCTCATTGGGGCTGGCACGCAGGTGGAAGATGCTATTAATGATGGGACAATCAAAACTGAGGAAGTGAGGAGTCGCAAGACAAACTTTACTGGGAAGAACAATGCCGAGGTCAACACCATAACTCAACCCATCCAACCCTTCTCTCTCAATGATGTCAACCCACCTCGCCAATTCACTGATCTATTCATGCCACTCGAAAGAGTCCTTGAAAAGCTTGTAAGCCGTAACCTATTGAAGCCACTCGACCCAAGACCCCTACCAAATCCCTTACCCAAGAACTACAACGAAAATGAGTACTGCAAATACCACCAATCCAAAGGCCATGCCACCAATCGCTGTGTTCGCCTTCGTCATCAAGTCCAAGACCTCATTGACAAGCAAGTCATTTCACCACCAACCCGTCCAAATGTCATTCGTAATCCTCTCCCATCTCACAACAACACACCCCCACCTAACACCATAAATGCTATTGGGATTGAATCCTCTCGCTCTCGTCGGCCCATAAGACAATACACTCCACTCCCCATGACCTTAACCCGTCTTTTCACCATTTGCCGCAATAACAGCCTTATCATGCCACTTCCACCAAAGCCAAGGCCATCAACCCCTCACCAATATTGCCAATACCATCATGCACCCGGTCATGACACCGAGGCTTGTTCTATACTAAAGAAGATCATTCAAGACCTCATTGACCAAAAAGTTTTGTTGTTACCAAAGAAATCTATCCAACAAGAGCTAAAAGAAAGATATGAAGCAGGGGATCCTCAGGTTGGCCTATTGGGTGAAGCGTCGGGGAAATATGATTACTATGTGCTGTACTCAAGCCCAAGTCCAATATCAGATGAGCCGATAGTCCCTACAGGTTGGGATGACTTGCCAACAGAAATGGAGAGCATTGACATGATAGAATGGGATAACTTAATGAATGACTCCGAGGAAGTCCATGACATATGGGCTAGCGATGATGAGTTAGACCATATAACCAGAGGGGGTCGTCATTTCAAGCCTCCCCACCTAGAATCTGAGAATCCATTGGAAGATTTGGAAGGGCAGAGGCGCCCTAGCTTGCAAGAAGAAGAGGACGAAGTGCTTAGGCAGCTGAAGAAGACCAATGCCAACATCACTATTTGGGGCTTACTCATGGCCTCGCACAAGCACAGACAGACCGTACTGAAATTGCTGAATCAGATACAAGTGCCTGTTGACACATCCCCCGAGGGATTGGTACATTTGGTGAATCCAACTCCCAAGAACTCAACTATCGTGTTCACTAATGTGGACCTACCCAAAAGCGGGCCAAGCCATTCTCAAGCTCTTTATGTAACCGTTGACACTATGGGAAAAAGGGTTCCTACCGTCCTTATCGATAATGGGTCCGCACTGAATGTATGTCCTCTCCGAACTGCCACTGTCTTGGGTTTGGGACCCACCGAATTCACGCCATCTGGGCAAACCGTAAGAGCTTATGACAACATCCGCCGAGAAGTAATAGGGGTGGTTACCTTGCCACTAATCATGGGACCCATTGAATTTAGGGTGGAATTCCAAGTGTTGGATATGTGCCGTCATGTTTCAACTTGCTGTTGGGCCGACCTTGGATCCATCCCGCTAGGGCTATGCCATCTTCACTCCATCAAAAGGTAAAGTTTCCTTATGAAGGAGCCATAGTAACGCTTCAGGGGGACTATGAACTGAAACTCGCAGGT
This sequence comes from Liquidambar formosana, assembly GCA_039720395.1. Classification (NCBI taxonomy): domain Eukaryota; kingdom Viridiplantae; phylum Streptophyta; class Magnoliopsida; order Saxifragales; family Altingiaceae; genus Liquidambar; species Liquidambar formosana. The sequence goes on from CM077832.1 coordinate 5,785,938, forward strand.
GTGCCTATATGTGAGATACAACCCGAATCAGCAGCAGTACCACTATCTGGGTTTGACTATGTCCAATGCATCGAAAAAGAGCTCGAAAAGGGTGAATTAATACCCTTGGACTTTTGCCCCCATGGCAACTTGCACGTTGGTGAAATCATGAGAAGAATTTCTTTCCAGGCATGGGGCTAGGGCGTCGCCAACAAGGGATCCCTAAGTCTATTCAAAGCCGTGTCACCTCATACACTTTTGGGCTAGGATATGAGCCCTCTAGAAATGATCATGCGGAGATGCTGAAGAGGAACAAGGAGAAAGTAAGAGCCAAAGCCGAGGGAAGGGTGCCAGACCTGAGGATTTCGCCATATCGACCTACTTTGAATGGTTACTTCGTCAAAGAAGGGGATGATTTTCTATATTGCGGGTTTCCAGAGCCCACCTTTGACCAAGCTACCAAGATCCGAGTTCCGGGGTTTGAAATCTTCTTCACCGAATGGTATCCAATCACAGCTAAAATGGTGGATGATGAAGCCATCAATGATGAGTTCTGGAAAAAGAAAGAGGAGGACTGGGCAGAGAACCTTGATGCGGGGGCTATGACTGAAATGTTCCAAGATATGATCCTCACCGTGGAAGACTCGACCATTGAAGAACTCCAGGGTTCGTCCATTAGCCATGCTACCATGCCACTCCTGAATTGGTACCTTGAATGTGGTGTCATTGCGGAGATCCATGAAGAAGAAGACCTTGGCCTATTTGATAGCAGCTTGTAGGTGTCTTAGCTTAGTAATATTTCCCTAATTCAATAAGATGTATCTACTTAACTCACTTTGTGGAGTCATAGTATTGGTACAGATTTGTTTGTTTTCTTTCTTCTTTTGTATGTCATTCCTATTATTCCTAGTTAATAAAGTGTGCTTTCTTTCTCTATATATGCAGTGTCTCTTTTCTCTCCTCTATGGATATTTATGGCATGGATATAGATCCTAGGAACGATATCCCTCCGGAGCTCGTTGAGCAAAGGAAAAGGGGCGTCACCGAACCTAATATTGGATGAATTGGAATCAATCAACTTAGGGACAAATGAATTGCCAAGAATAGTTAAAATTGGGAAAACCCTCTCCCCCGTTGAAAAAGAAAAGATGATCTCCCTCTTGAAAGCCAACATTATGGCTTTTGCATGGTCTTATGAAGACATGCCTGGCATCGACCCCGATATTGTGCAACACTATATTCCCACTAATTCCCTAAAGAAGCCGATAAAGCAGAAACTCAGAAGATTAAAACCAGAATGGGCTCTAAAAGTAAAAGAAGAGGTAACTAAACAACTAGACGCGGGGTTCCTCCAAGTTGTGGAGTATCCCGAGTGGTTGTCAAACATAGTTCCTGTGCCTAAAAAAGATGGGAAAGTGAGGATGTGTGTCGACTTCCGAGATCTCAACACCGCGAGCCCCAAGGATGATTTTCCTTTACCCCATATCGACGTGTTGGTAGACAGTACAGTGGGACATGCACTCCTTTCCTTCATGGACGGATTCTCCGGGTATAACCAGATAAAGATGGCGCCTCAAGACATGGAGAAAACAGCCTTTATCACGCAATGGGGAACGTATTGTTACAAGGTAATGCCTTTTGGCTTGAGAAACGCTGGGGCTACTTACCAAAGAGCAGCTACGACCCTATTGCATGATATGATCCATAAAGAAGTCGAGGTTTATGTCGATGATATGATCGTGAAGTCCGTGAATAGAGAAGGGCATTTCAAGGCGCTGGAGAAATTCCTAGAGCGAGCAAAGAAGTACAATCTCCGTCTCAACCCACAGAAGTGCGCTTTTGGTGTCACCGCAGGCAAGCTATTGGGGTTCATGATCACTCAGAGGGGCATCGAAGTGGACCCAGGGAAGATAAAAGCTATTGTGGAGATGGAGCCACCTAGCACGGAGAAGCAGATCCGGGGTTTTCTGGGAAGAGTTCAATACATCAGTCGATTCATTGCCAACTTGACCATGGTTTGCGAACCAATCTTCAAATTGCTTAAGAAAGGTGTGCCAAAAGTATGGAACGAAGAATGCCAAGAGGCCTTTGAGACCATTAAGAGATATCTGAGCAACCCTCCAATCTTAGTTCCCCCACGGCAAGGTTCATCGCTTTTGTTATACTTAACGGTCATCGAAACCGCGACGGGAGCTATGTTAGCTCAATATCTCGAAGGGTCTACAAGGGAGAATGCCATCTACTACCTAAGCAAGAAAATGACAGACTATGAAGTGAAGTACAATGCAATTGAAAAGGCTTGTGTAGCACTAGTATGGGCGACGCAGAAACTCCGACACTACATGATGTCCTTCGAAGTGTTCTTGATAAGTCACATGGACCCATTGAAGTATCTGATAGAAAGGCCAGTATTGTCATACAGAACTGCTCGATGGTCAATTCTCCTCAACGAATTCGACATCAAGTATGTAAATCAAAAGTCTATCAAGGGGAGCGTCATCGCAGACTACCTAGCCAGCTATCCTGTGTCATCATCCGTTCCGTTCAACGATCAGTTCCCAGACGAGGACGTGCTAGAAATAGGTAAAAAGACTTGGAAAGTTTATTTCGATGGGGCAGCCAATAAGAAAGGTTATGGGATAGGAGTCCTACTGGTCTCACCTGAAGAGGCATTTACACCGTTGGCGGTCAAGTTGGGGTTCGAAGCTACCAACAACATTGCTGAGTATGAGGCCTGTATCCTAGCATTGGAAGGGGCACTAGAATTGGGGATCAAAGAATTAGAAGTGTTCGGGGACTCGGCGCTAATCATTTGTCAAATAAAAGGGGAATGGAAAACTCGAGATGAGAAGCTATTGCCATATCATGCCTATCTGGAAGCTCTAACCAAGGAGTTCTCAAAAATAGAGTTCAACTACCTGTCAAGAAATAAGAACCAGTTTGCCGATGCCTTGGCAACCCTAGCATCCATGGTGGAGATACCTGAAGGGGGAAATGTGAAGCCATTGGTAATAGAATGCCGAGACAAGCCTGTGTATTGTTGTGCAATCCGAGGAGGAGAGGTGAATGATGGCCACCCGTGGTTTCATGACATAAAAAAGTTCATTGAAGAAAGGGAGTACCCAGAAGGAGCATCTCGTATTGACAGAAAAACCCTAAGGTGGTTGGTGAGTCACTATGTACTTTGTGGAGGAAAGCTATATCGGAGATTATACGACGGGATCCACCTGCTGTGTGTCACCGAGGAGGAAGCCGAGCATCTGATTAAAGAAATCCATGAAGGAATAGGGGTTCCTCACATGAATGGCTATATGTTGGCTAAGAAAATCATGAGGCTAGGCTATTATTGGTCTACTATGGAAAGAGATTACCACGCACATGTCAAGAAGTGCCATAAATGCCAACTGTTCGCCAGTGGACAACATTTGCCTTCTATGCCTTTAACAAGTATGTCATCACCATGGCCATTCGCAGTATAGGGGATAGATATCATCGGATAGATCAAGCCAAAGGCGTCAAATGGGCATGAATACATCCTAGTTGCCATCGATTATTTCACTAAGTGGGTGGAAGCAGCGTCCTTCAAGACCTTGAATTCCAAGAAGGTAGCACAGTTCATACAGCACACAGCATTATCTATCGATATGGGGTACCGCATGAAGTTATCTCAGACAATGGCTAGCACTTTCAAAAAGAAACCCATGAGCTCTTACAAAAGTATGGCATAGTTCACCATTTGTCGTCACCATACCGTCCTTAGACTAATGGAGCAGTGGAAGCAGCTAACAAGAATATCAAGAAGATACTACAGAAGACGGCGAACTCACACACAGACTGGCATGAGAAGTTGCCATTGGCTCTATGGGGTTACAGAACATCAATAAGGTCGTCAACAGGGGCTACCCCTTACTCTCTAGTTTATGGAATGGAGGCCGTGTTGCCAGTTGAATTGGAAGTTCCTTCACTAAGGGTTGCCGTTGAGAGCCAGATAATAGAAGTGGACTGGGTTAAGAGCCGCTATGATGAGTTAGCTTTGCTGGATGAAAGGCGTTTAAGGGCGCTGTATCATGTGCAGGGGTATCAGCGGAGAGTCGCCAGAGCATTCAACAAACATGTCAAAGACCGAGGTCTAAAGAAAGGGGATGTAGTGCTGAAAGAAATTAGAGCTCCAGTATTCGATCTGCGAGGGAAATTCAAGCCCTTGAGCTCCAGTATTCGCTATGATGTGTTGCCAGTTGAATTGGAAGTTCCTTCACTAAGGGTTGCCGTTGAGAGCTAGATAACAGAAGTGGACTGGGTTAAGAGCCGCTATGATGAGTTAGCTTTGCTGGAAGAAAGGCGTTTAAGGGTGCTGTATCATGTGCAGGGGTATCAGCGGAGAGTCGCCAGAGCATTCAACAAACATGTCAAAGACCGAGGTCTAAAGAAAGGGGATGTAGTGCTGAAAGAAATTAGAGCTCCAGTATTCGATCTGCGAGGGAAATTCAAGCCAAGTTGGGGTGGACCATACATTATCAAAGAGATATTGCCAGCAGGGGCTGTTCGCCTCATGGACTTAGATGGAATTGAGTTCGCTCGTCCAACTAATTTAGATCAATTGAAAAAATATCATGTTTGAAGCCTGCTAGGTTGAAAACTCGTAAGGGCGGCCTAGGCAAAAGTTAAGGCATGAGAACTACGTAAGACCTGATTCTCCATTCAAAAAAAAAAAAAAAAGGGGAAACAAAAAGAAAGAAAAAAGAGAAAAAGAAAAATCATGGAGATACGTAGGCAACCCACAAAGTTACCTTGGGTGCGATCTAAATCAAACAACAAAATCCCAAATTTGATTTATTATTTGGCAATTCATTCAGAATTAAAATTGATTGACATAGCAATTCATTGGTATTAAGAAAAAGAACTATAAATGTGCCATAGATATCCTATTCTATTGAGTCTTCAATTCTTTTTGGGTTTCTTTGCAGCCCGCTCTTCAGCTTTCTTTGTTTCTCTCCTGAGTCTTCTTTTCTTCCTCAAGTCATGTTCATAAGCTACTGTTACTGCTTCCATAATATCTTCTTTGCAAGGTCCAAGTTCATTGTTCTTGATAAGTCCAAAAATCCTTTCTCTTCGAGTAGTCTCTCGCTCACCCAAATTGCGTTTCAACCATTCCTTATACTCTGGGCTCATCATATATGGACCATCAGTATTCGTCACTTGAGTCAGTGTCAGCTTGCTGGGCCATCAATCCTTCGCCCAAGTCACTACAGAAAGATCCGCAGGCACCACGGGATAGTCGCCTTTCAAGGAAGTGGGTATGGTTTGCATGGCACCCATCTGACGAAGAACCCTTGAAGGCCAATAAAAAGAAGTAGACTTCAGTCCTATGAGTCTCACCATGGCACATCCAGAAGTCCGCAGGAGCACTTGTTCACTGCAGTCCCATATGAAGACAAACCATTTGACATTCCTCCAAGAAAAGGTTTGGAAGTAACCTAGCCAATCCCTTAATGAGAACTTTCCAGGCAGTTCAATGCGGCGAAGGCAGTAATGCTGGGGCTTGTATGGTGTAATGGCAACTGGTGACAAAAATTTCAGTCTTTCAAGAAACCACATCTGCAATAGAATGGGGCTACGTCCTAAAGGAACCTTTGGGTCCTTTTGGACTTCATCCAAGCTATTCAGGGTTTCAGCTAGTACCATGGGAATTAAGTTATGGCCCTTGGCAAGGAGAGGAATCAACTCACAAATTTGTATGGGAACATGTGGAGTACCAGTTGAAATAAGGAAACGACCAATGAAGCAAAAGGCAAGTGTATGCTTAATGGGAAAGGTAAATTTCAGAATACCTTTACTATCATAGGCCAAAAAAGAGGTTGCCAATTTCATTAAGTCTACCATATGGTCTTTTACAAACGTGGAGGCATATTGTTGGTGAATCCCAAGGAGGTTGGAAAAAGAAGTAAGAAAGCTTGGGCGAGGAGTAGGGAGGATGAAAGGACCTACCGTTGAAACTCCATACAACGCGCAGAATTCCTCCATGGTTGGGCACAGTTCTTCATAATTGAAGCGGAACACATGAATTTGGGGATCCCAAAAATATGTAGCAGCAGTCAAGAGGTTCGTTTTTTCAAGCTTCACATGCCTCAAGGAAAGCAATGGATCCAAGCCAAAGCACTTGAACTCAGATTTTGCTTCAGCACTCATAACTCTCAAAAACCTTCCTAAAAATTTGTCTAGAGTCTCCATAATTTCTAATGAATGAATACAAATAGGTTTAGGAACCTCTTGGATGTGTTTTTATAGGGAAAAGGTCACAAATCAGAGTTCTAGAAGGAGAAAACCCGTCAGAATAGGAAGTTTCCTATTCAAAGTGGGATTTCTGCTTCGGGCTCGGGTGACCACCCAGGCCTGGGCGGCTAGCCACCTGGGCTTGGGCGGCTAGCCGCCCAGCCCCGGGTGGTCACCCGAGGTTGTTTTCCTATTTTGCCCAGTTTTGCCTATTTTTGACCTAATTTGACCCCTATATGGTTATGTGACCTTGGGAAGCTTATTTTGAGCTTATTTTTGCACAAAAACATGAGTAAATCACCACAATGGAATTCCAAAAGTCTCATAAAAAGTACCCAAGCAAGTGTTCAAAGAGAGATTACAAAGCATAAAGAAAGATGTTTCATCCATTTACAAAGCAAGGGGATAAGCTAAGCTAATGATCTCCCGTGGTTCTTCTCTTTCTACTTGATTTGCCTCTACCACGACCGGCATGAGGATTCCTCTGGGGTGGCATTGGCTGTGGTGGACGCAGTGTGGAGACCTGTTGCAAAGAAAAATCAATTAATAAAGAGGGTCATGCTTTTAGCTCCTATGGTTGGAACGAACAAAGGGAATGTCTTACAATGGGATTTAATCGCCCTTCTAGCACAGAGCTTGCCAAACTCATCCTAACAAGGTCCTACCTTAATCCCTCACTGAGTTCAAGGCACTCCTGTGCGTACTCTCGGGGAACCTAAAAGATGAACATGGTTAATAAATGATGAAAGAGGTTCTAAGGGAGGCAAAGGTTTAGAGTTTACATGCTCGTAGCTCGAGTCAGTCTTGGGGACCTCATCAAAAGCAGAGCGGGTAATGTCAGTCCTCATGAACTCCAACCCATTGCATAGGTTCACTTGCCAATCAAGAACTGGGAGAGGCGGCTGTGCCATTCCCCCCATCTCATAATCCTCATCCCCGTGAGTCATGCCTGTGGAGGACGCTATTGTGGAACTATGTCCACGAGCTTGCCAGCCCTGCAATAGACAAATTGCTTAAGAAGAGTGCTTGCATAAGTCAATAATTGAAAAGAATGGAATAGAGACTCACCCCTTGAGGTGGGAAACCAATGACTCTAGGACGCATCAGAAATTGATTGCAGAAAGTCATGTAGTCCGTATTGGGTGAGGTGAACTCCTCAGCGTCCCACCCAGTCAGAGCTTCTATCAGCTCATCCTCATCCAGAGAGTCAGTATGCCTCATGTTCATGGGAGGCAAGACAGGGGTAAGAGCGGCATCCACTCGTCCTTTCACCTGCCTAAGGACGCGCTCCCCCAAATACCAGTATCGCCCTGAGGGACCCTCAAAAAGTACCCTCTTCCCAGTCAACTCCAAACAGGGCACACACCTCCTAGGCAACCTAGCCTCCCACAGTCCCCATGGGCTCCACTCCACCTGTTGAATTTGAAAAAATGATGAGTAAGATAATAAGGGTAAATGAAAGAAGAATGAGGAAGGTGGATTACCATATCAGCATTTAGACTCGCCAAGTACGCCCTTGCATGGGCGTAGTCATGCCTGTTGGGGGCACGCACAACTATCTTGTTGGGAGCATAGTTCCCAAGTATGGGCCATTCCTGTATCTCATTGTCCAGTGTTGGGCGGCACAGTCCCAGATACTCGTAATACCATATCTGTCAAAATTCAAGAAAAGCATTAAAATCAAATCAAGTTTGAGAGGAATTTAAAAATTAAACATTTTTACTTACCTCCCAAACAAATGGAAGCCCACCAAAGTTCTTGGAAACCCCTCGAGACATGTCGGACATGGATCTGTACATGGTAGCTAGTGCTGCCCCTCCCCAGTTATACCTCCCCATCTTGTTCACATCCACCATGGAAGCAAGATAGCCCAGTTGTGCCATGTCATTGGCACCAACAAAGAGAGTGCAAGAGAGCATATAGATCAAGAATGCCCTAGCTATGCACTCGGGAGCCACTCCCACACCTTCTACTTGGTTGGCAAAATTCTCGAATAGCCATGTCCTCCTAACACCGCGTGAGCCCGCCTCAATATCCATTCCCAACATAGTGAGGAGATAAGCACTATCCGTGTTGGCATCTCCATAGAATTCCAACCTCTTTCCCTTGAGGTTTAAACCGGTGATAATTGAAAAATCTTTGGGAGTCATGGTTATCTCCCCAAAACTGAAGTGGAAAGTGTTGGTGGTATCCCACCATAGCTCAACTAAGGCAAGGAGGGCTTGCCTATCCCATTGTTCGTTCCATAGGAAGTCAAGAAACCAACTAAAACCCGCTTTCTTAATGAATTCTCTTGCGGAAGGTTGGGTGTTTTCCATATGCCTCCACCACCCAATAAGATTCTTTATCGAAGACCTTGTGCGTAGGTCTTGGAAGTTGGGCTAATCAAGAAGAATGATTCACCTAGTTAGTGTAAAAATCATATGCAAGCATTAATAATTGGCTTTTCAAAAACTAAGTCTTTTAGTTCATGAACAAGTAAACCATGCTTTGAAAGTTTATGAAAACGGTGGTTTTATTCTTCAAACTCATGATCATTGGTAAACCATGCATTCCAAGACCATGGAAACATAGATTTTTCAAAGAAAATAGCAAGCAAACTTTGTTTTTCAAAGTTCATGAAAATGCTTGGTTTTGTTTCTAAAATCAATTAGAAATGAATGCCTATGATTTTGCCTTGCAATACACATCAATTTTACAAAGATTGGATGAATTTTCATCATTCAAGCATTTTATCAAACACTTGGTGGGCACTATTCACCAAGTTTTCAAATTGAATTCTTTTCACATCCAATCCTTGCCAAAATCAATGGGCATTGCAAACATTGCTAGGAATACTCATAGAGAGTTCATGGGAATGCATTTCAATCAACAAAAATGAAAATTCAAAGAAAAGTTTAAAATGGGTAAGCTTACCTCTTGCTTGGAATGGATAAAGGAGAGATAATTCTTTGGTTCTAGGAGCAATTTCCCTTGAGGAACATCATATATTGGTGCCTCGTATCTACTCTTTGAGTCAAGGAATGGATACTTTGAAGTGGAGTCTTCATTTGGATCCATGGTGGATGAACTAGCTTGTTTTGAGTAAAAATGGGTTTAATGGGTTTTTGATTTGCAAAGTGCTGCAAATTTCTTGTTTTTGATGTGAAATTGGGTGCTAATGATGCTATTTCATGTGTATGAATCCCTCTTGAAGTGTGGATTTGAATGCCTTTGGGTGTTGAAGTGATTTTGCAAAATGGGGTAAGCTTCCTAGAGAGAGAAACTCCAAATTTTCGGGTTCTTTGAACAAGGGGTATGAATAGTGCACTTGGGTATTTAAAAACCCAGATTTTTTCAGCACATGGCTCGGGTAACCACCCAAGCCTTGGGCGGCTAGCCACCAGGGCCTTGGCGGCTAGCCTCCCAAGGCCTGATGGTCACCCAAGCCACTTTGTTTTGGCTTTCTCTTTCGCTTTGTCTTGCCTTAACGTGTGATCAAACCTTCTTCCAAATGAGATATTCAACACTTTTTGAGATTAAAATTAATCAAATTTCATCTTGAAATCAATTCTTTGAATTGATTTTATGTTCAAAAGGGTTGAATATATTTCCCCTGTGTCATGCCAACTCAAGTGACAATGTGTTAAGTCACTTTCCTCTTGCACCATGCTTGTCCTATCTTGATTAATTGATCATATATCCTCATTTCAAATCTTGATTTTTCATCTTACTTGGTTGAATATATTCATCACTTGGATATGTTCTTCCATTTCAAAAGTGTATTCACCCATTGAATATGCTTCCCAATTTCAAATCCTCACTCTCTATCTTACTTGGTTAAATATATTCATTACTTGAATATATTTCTCCATTTCAATGGTATATTCATCACTTGAGTATACTTCTCAGATCATTTGTCAATCACTTGGTTAAGTATATTCATCGCTTGAATATATTTCTCCATTTCAATGGTATGTTCATCACTTGAACATACTTGTCACTCGCTTGGTTAAATATATTCATCACTTGAATATATTTCTCCATTTCAATGGTGTACTCATCACTTGAGTACACTTCTCAGATTATTCTCTATCTTACTTGGTTAAGTATATCCATCGCTTGGATATATTTCTCCATTTCAATGGTGTGTTCATCACTTGAACATACTTGTCACTTACTTGGTTAAGTATATCCATCGCTTGGATATATTTCTCCATTTCAATGGTATGTTCATCACCTGAACATACTTGTCACTTACTTGGTTAAGTATATCCATCGCTTGGATATATTTCTCCATTTCAATGGTGTACTCATCACTTGAGTACACTTCTCAGATTATTCTCTATCTTACTTGGTTAAGTATATCCATCGCTTGGATATATTTCTTCATTTCAATGGTATGTTCATCACTTGAACATACTTGTCACTTACTTGGTTAAGTATATCCATCGGTTGGATATATTTCCCCATTTCAATGGTGTACTCATCGCTTGAGTACACTTCTCAGATTATTCTCTATCTTACTTGGTTAAGTATATCCATCGCTTGGATATATTTCTCCATTTCAATGGTGTGTTCATTATTTGAACATACTTGTCACTTACTTGGTTAAATATATTCATCACTTGAATATATTTCTCCATTTCAATGGTATACTCATCACTTGAGTATACTTCTCAGATCATTTGTCACTTACTTGGTTAAATATATCCATCGCTTGGATATATTTCTCCATTTCAATGGTATGTTCATCACTTGAACATACTTGTCACTTACTTGGTTAAATATATTCATCACTTGAATATATTTCTCCATTTCAATGGTATACTCATCACTTGAGTGTACTTCTCAGATATTTATCAATCACTTGGTTAAATATATTCGTGACCAGAATATATTTCTCCATTTCAAGGGTATGTTCATCACTTGAACGTACCTCTCAGTCTTTTTCAATCACTAAGTATACTCATCACTTGAGTATATTTCTCAGCATCTTTTTTCATCACTTGGTTAAATATATTCGTGACCTTAATATATTTCTCCATTTCAAAAGTACACTCATCACTTGAGTATACTTCTCAGTATCTTTCAATACTTGGTTAAATATATTCGTGACCTGAATATATTTCTCCATTTCAAAGGTACGTTCATCACTTGAACGTACTTCTCAGTTCTCATTTTCAATCATTTGGTTAAATATATTCGTGACCAGAATATATTTCTCCATTTCAAAAGTGTGTTCATTCGTAGTGGTTTAAATATGCTTCTCTTGTCAATTCTCAACCCCCAGTGGTTTAAGTATACTCATGACTTGAGTGCACTTTCCCATTTTAGTCTCAGGTTTTCAACCTCCTATCATTGTCGGTATCAGTGTGTGATTTCTCCAGACTTTCTTGGCCAAAAATGGGTTGTTCTTTATCATTGGTTCACAAGTGTAACTTGTTCGCCAATGAGGGGCTTCTGTCACACCCCATTTTTGCACCACTTTACTAGGGCTCATCATTTCATGCATGTTTTTGTTTTGTTTTTGAGTCTAGTCACTTGCATTAGTTTTCTAGAGTCACAAGGACAATGGATATGAATTTTGGTTCAATTCGGAGTTGCTCTTGAGGGATAATAAGAGCTTTTGTGACTTGAGGGGCATAATCGTCTTTTAAGTCCCAAACTTTTCATTTGACCTTGGAATGATCTCCAAATTGTCAATTGGAGTTCATATGAATGCATATGAGGTATTTCTAGGTTCAATTTGATGAATCAATGGCTCGGGATTAAAATGGCTTGATATAGTTCAAGTTGGTTAATTGACCCTTCTTTGGGTTAGCTCTAATTGACTCACAATTACCAATCAAATCTTTTCAAATTGACTTTCATTAGTCATCATTTTACCCTCAAAAGTGTTTTATGGAGTTCAATTTTGATATGGAAAGTGTTTGGTTTGACCCTATGTGCATACTTATGCTTTGCAAAGGTAGAGCGTAGTGGTTAACCACCTTGTTCAAACCTAACCATGCCCCCATGGTTAGTGGTTTTCACCCTAAAATGTTCAAAAACATATTCCTCATCGAAACACGGTCGTTTTGGCTTTTGTTTCATCAAAATCGGAGTTAATTTGCCCCCTGAAACACTTCTAGAAGAATTAGGAGGCAGAATAGGCAAAAAATTAGAAGTGGGCTCGGGTGACCACCCAAGCCTGGGTGGCTAGCCACCTGGGCCCAGGTGGCTAGCCGCCCAGCCTTGGGTGGTCACCCGAGGCCACTTTCCTATTTGCACCATGATTCCTTGCTGAAGCGGACTCTTACCTATTTTGACGAACAAGGACTCTTTTGGATGAGTTTCCTTCTAATTTTTGGTAACTTCTGAGTTACTTAAGCCCCAAGGGGGTCTCTAATAGCCCTTGGATTAATTTTTAGGGTTTTAATCCCAGCCATTGGTTAATCCTAATTGAACTCTATAAATACCCCCTATGCTTCAGCACAAGGGGAGCCACTTCATGCCTAAAAACCTAAGTGTTAGAGAGAGAATAAGAGGGAGAGACTTGAAGGAGAGCTGAAGTTCTTGCTGTAGCCTTGGAGAATATTGGTTCAAGTCATCCATAAGAGGAAGAGAGAGTCTCTACAGCAGCAAGGAAGCCTCTTCCTAAGGTATGCCTTACTCCTTCTTATGCTGAATATGGGTTTTCATATAGGATAGGCCTATTGCATGTTAAAGGTAGCTTTTTTATCATGTATTAACACTCTAGCTAGTTAATATACATGGAATATCTACTGTTTATCATAATTTTAGCATGCTTTAGGGTTGTCCTTTAGGTTTTTAAGCATAGGTGTGATTCTTGTGCTCCTGTTGTCCTTGTGCTAGGATTAGTGTTATTGCATGTTAAAGTTAGGTTTTTTATCATGTTTTACTGCTTTAGTTAGTTAATATGCATGATTTAGGTTCTGTATAGGTTTATTTTAGTATGTGTGAAGTTTGTTTTGCATGTTTTTAAGCATATTTGTGAGTTTAGGGTTTTAGCGACCTTGTTTTATTTTAGTTTTCATACAGCATGATAAAGTAGGCTTTTTCATTGGTTTTTCTTCATGTTTGCTGTGTATGTTTTACATATGGAGTAAATATGATATTTTTGCATGCATGTTAGTTCATTCTAGGGTTTTTATGCATAATATGATTCTAGGATTGTGTTAGGGCTTATGAAAGTTTGCTGTTTTTGCTGTTAGCATGCTTAGTGGATGATTTTAGGCCTTAATACTATTCTGTCCAGATTTGCATGTTAGTGTTTTTGCATGGTTTTGAGCACGTGTAAGGGTGCAAATAGGTGTGGTATTTGTCCTATGGCAAATAGGGCTGCCAATGTCTGAAATGGCTAATGCTTGGAGCTAATTGCACTCAAGTAAGCGGGTGTGAAGGTGCCCCAATTCACCTCTCTTCCTTATCCTTTCTCTTCTCCCTATCTAGGGTTAATTTTTAATATGATCCTATGGTTTAATTAGAGGTTTCCTTCACAAATAAAATTCTGGTTTTTATTAAGGTTTCCATTTTGTGGAGTTCTTTCTAAAATCAAACTTTCTATCAAATTCAACTCTTTTGATCAAATAAGGAAACCTAGGGTTTTAACCATAGGTTTATATTAAGTCTTAACCCTACTTCTAATCGAACTACGTGAACTTTGATCCATGTATTTCGTTGCATAGTACGTAGGCGCTCTTCGTGAGGCTCAAGTCCGTTATAGGATCCAAGCATCCTAGACGTCTTTTTGTTTTGTTTTCTTTTTCTTTATTTTTTGTTTTTTATGTGTTTATTATGCATGGATGGATGAATGGAATATGTGATATGCATGCTATCTTGTGATGATATACTTGCTGATTTTTGTATGGAAAGATCTTAATTTAGCCCAAATAAACCGAGAGACCGAAAGGGTGACATGGGTGCCTATAGGCTTTGTCTAGAACCTTCCCATGTCATAACTTAGCCTCCGAATCCCCGATTTCTTTGGTTTCCAAAAGACTGTTTTTGCCTTTCCTTTTTTAAACATGGAGTCATTCAAATTGTTTTCCTAAAACAAACTATTTTTAGGGTTTTCCTTGTTTCCTTTAAAAAATAAGGTGGCGACTCCTTTTTCTCTTTCAAACCCAGCCAATCTTTTCGTCAATCCCTCGTGGGCCCAATTTCCGGGGTTCACACACACAAGGCACAAAATGGGTCAAGTCAGAAAAACGGGTCAGTTTAGATATGGTTTGGGTTGCAATTGGGTCGGTTGTCCATTTATTTCACTGTCAGTGTACATGTTTTGTAACTTGTAAGCTGATGGAATGGCTCAGTGAAGAGAATTTTTAGGATATTGGAGAGAGAGAGAAGGAAAAACAAAAAAAAACTAAAACTAACTAACTAACTAACTAACTAGGGCACAAAATGGGTCGGGTCAGGAAAATGGGTCGGGTCAAAATGGGTCGGGTTTAGATATGGTTGGGTTATAATTAGGTCGGTTGCGGGTTGGTTTTGGGTATGCACAATAATTGGGTTTGGCATAACCCAACCCATTAGTGACACAAATTACATGACCCATTAATGACCCAACCCAACCCATTTATACCTAACCCAAACCCACCCAACCCACCCAGATTGCCAAGCCCAGGTTGAATCCATCAATGCAACACATAATTAACCAACCAACCAACCAACATCACGTTGATATTAATTGAAAAGCAACATTTTTCAGTTAATGATTTTATCCATTAAGGAAAAAAATTCTTGGAGGATATATCAACACGTGTTGACCTAATCGAGATTGTATATATATATATATATATATATACTCCTTCCGTCTCACAAAAATAAGCCATTTTTTCAACTTTTTTTGTCCCAAAATATTTGTCCACTTTGAAAAGTCAAAACATTATTTTTTTTGAAATTTCCTATATTACCCTTAGTTGTTTCAATAATTACTTTTAATACAAAAACCAATACAAAGCAAGAAAGGGTACTTTTGGAAAATTAGAGTTTAAAAAGTAACAAGTCAATGTAATAATAATTTTTCTTAAACGGAATAGTTATATGTATTGTTTGTGTTAGCAAAACTTGCATACACTATGGTCGTGACTGAAAAATGTGATGTTTATAGCTTTGGGGTGGTTGCGCTAGAAACAATAATGGGAAGGCATCCCGGGGAGTTCTTCTCATCATTATCATCATCATCTGCTCAAAATATAATGCTAAATGATGTGTTAGACCCACGCATCTCGCCTCGAGCAAATCAACTTCTTGCGCACGATGTTGTTCTTGTTGCAACACTTGCATTTGCATGCTTACAGATTGAACCAAAATCTCGGCTAACAATGCAATGCGTGTCACAAGAATTTCTTGCCCAGAGGACACCAATAGCCAAGCCTTTTCACACAATTACAATATCACAACTCACGAGCCAAGAAATATTTGCAGGAGATGAAGGAGACAGATAATCATGAAATTCATATTGTCAAGTTATTTAAAATTTTATGATGAAGGAGACAGATAATCATTTTATTGGCAATGTTTCTTCCTCGCGTCATATTCATCTATAATTGATATCGTGGCTCTTTGTGAGAGTATAAACTTAATGGTCAGGTTCTAGAGTGCCGTAGGCTTTTAGCCAAGGACTAATGTTTGTGCAACTAGCCAATATTAATCGTATTACCTTACAGGACTCGAACACAACTTTCAGAAATCGGACTTGCTAAATTCCTCAAGGTAATAGATTAGTGCCTTAATTCTCTTTTGATGACCGGAGATCATTTTTATTTTTAATTTATAATTGGGTAAGGAGATGCGTCTGAGACCATCGAGGTGCAAATAGTTGAAAACTGATTGTCATAGCTCATATATGGCATCAAGGATGTTATTTGAGACATAAAACCAGGCATCTTGTGTCAAACAAAGTTTAACATCATTTTAAATCCATTCAACTGTTGAATTTTTAGGCATCTTGTGTAATAAAGTTATGCCTGGGGATGCTTTGTGGGGACATTTTGATGGATTTAAAACTTAAGTTATCACAGGGCAGCTGCTGGGATTAATGCCTGGGAGTTCATTTCAATTGATGATGCCAACAATTGAAGTGGAAGAAGATCAACATTTCACCTCTATGCGTGTGCGCGTTTGGCCTCCTCTTTGCCAGCTCGTGTTTGTAAGAGGTTCCCCTGTGGCTGTAATATAGTTGGTTTAAGCCCCTTTCTTTGCTCCCAAAATAATAATAAATAAATAAAATTGGTCCCCCAAACAACAGATACATACTTTTAAAAAGCACTGAACTTGCAAAAACACTGGTCTTTTTTTCTTTTCTTTTCTTTTTTTTTTTTTTCTAATACCTCTGGTGCAAAATCCTACTGTCTTCATAAGTTGCCATCTACAAACACTGCTTTGGCCTCATTTTGTCAAAAGATTTCATTTTATATTTTGTTCATTTTTTTTTCTTTTTCTTTTTTTTTGGGAATTTTTTGTTCATATAGTTTCCTGTGTGTCCTGCCTCAATCCACAAAATGCATTAATGTGGACCTTATCTAAATACTCCCTCTGGTAACCAGACTGTGCCTTAGGACTTCCTCGAAATAAAATGATACAAGTGGCACTGAGGACAATGCCAGTCATCCATCGTCCATTCATCTAGTGCTTTCAATTAGACGGGCTCCACCTAAAAGATCTATACATGAAGCTTGACAACCCGTGTTAGGGGTTAGAAGACTTAATTGGGTCCTCAGTTGCTGGTCCCCTTCTTATATGGAAAAGTCATAGCTGATGGCTAGCCTTGATAGATAGACTAGAAGACCTTGACTCCCAGTGCATGGATCACGACAAAATCCTGTGGACCTCACTTCTAATACCCCATGGATCCAATCCATCCATCTGTGAGTAATTTAATTAGTCTGACTTCTCTGTTCCTTGATTGGAATATTCTAATCAACGGTGTTATCGATCCTTCCTGATATTGGAGATATGAAAAATCTGTTTGTTTTGATCCTCGGCGGTAACAACTTCATTGGCCCAATCCCTGCAACTCTAGTTCAATTAACTAGAATCACATCTTTGAACCTTGATTCCAATAAATTCAGTGGTCTCATTGCTCCAAAAATAGGGAATTTGACAAGTCTGGTTCATCTTGAAATGTCCAAAACAATCGGAGTGGACCTATTCCAACTAATCTTTGTTCTTGAGCAACAACTATTTTAAAGGTAGCATTTCCCTTCAGATTGATCAACTATCTTCACTTAATGGACCTTAGTTATAACTTGGATTAAAGGAGATATGCCTTTCCAACTCAGGGAAATTAACAAAATTAAACTTCTTGATCGAATCTATCTCTCAGCCACCATTCCCCATTCACTCATTTCCCGACTCTACCACTATTGGAAAACAAGCTAGATTTTTAATTTTATTATGTGGATTGAAATTAGAACATTAGAAAAGTCCAATTAATTAATTAGAGCCTCATACCTCTTACCACGATTCTTCTCATTTATTAATTAATTAAGTAGATAGTGTTTCATTTAATATACATGATATGTTATAATACAAAATTAAGCACAATTATATCATACAGAGTCAAGAAAAGGATCCAGACTCAAGAGACATTAGAATGCTTTTTCAAATTTCAAGTTAAAAGTCTACATTTGTAACTAGAAATTTAAAATCCATGTTTAATGTATTAGAAGATCAAAATATAAGTTTCTCACTCGTTTTTTGGAAAATATGGTGGTTTTGGAGACAATTATCCATGGGTTAGATGGCCTAGTTGGATTTTTCTTTCTTTCTTTTTTTCTTCCTTCCTGTAACTTACATCTAAATTTATTCACTAATCTTAAATTTGACCCTTCTCAAAAAAATTTTAGCCCCTAGATTTTTTCACCTTAACTTCTCTACCTTTGAAATGGTATTACGTCATATTTATCACTTTCACGACAGCCGCCTATCAAAAATTTTCAAAATATTAATTGTTAGTTTAAAATTTTCATTTGTATGTCTTGTTCTTTTTCAATAAAAATATTAGAAAAAAAATTTGCAAAAACTTTAGGCAATTGATTTTTTTATTTCTTTTTTTGGTACTTTGAATTAGGATAAAATTGTAGAAACTAACCACAATATGACCTTTCTAGATCAAACTCCTGATTCCACTACTATTGGAAATTAAACAAGCTAGAGCTTATTTACATTTTTAAAAATTTTATTAGGTGGATTTAAGTTAGAGCGTTAGAGTTCAACAATAAATAGCCCCCACCTCAAATAATCATAATTTCATATACTAGACAAAGTAGTAGCAACGACTATGACTGTTTTTGGTCACACCGAGTCTTTGAATTAAAGTAGGATTCACATTGGGATGGTTCACACCCAAATGCAACTTCTGGGGCAGTTCTTCTTGTATCGAAAGTGATGGGCTAAAAAGGTAGTCAATGACAGAAAGATGCAAAGACGACTTCGTGTGCACTGGTCAAGACTCAACAGACGTACCCACCATTTTGAAAAGCAATCAACCTGCTGCCCAATTAAACATAAACATGGCCCCATCCATCTCCATTTCCGTTTCCCTTGTTTCAATAGCATGGGTTTTCTATGCTGCTACTGTCATGTTAGGGGCTGCATCTGAATCATCACTGCTACAATTGGAAGCGCTGGCTATACGCAACAGTGGTTGGTGGAGTGACTACTCCACAAACCACACCTCCAGTCATTGCACGTGGCCCGATATTACTTGCAACTATGCTAGAAGTGTCACTCAGATTTCCTTATCAGGCGGTGAACACCCACTGAATGATGAGTTTGAGAAATTCAATTTATCTTGCTTCCCAAACCTTGAAGGTCTTGATCTTCGGGGAAACGGACTGATTGGGAACATCCCGTCCCAAATAGGCGCTCTTTCAAAACTCACCTACTTAGACCTGTCGTCCAATAATCTCACAGGTGAGCTTCCTCTTTCCTTGGCTAACCTCACCCGATTAGTCTCGCTTTCTGTTTATAACAATCATATTAGTGGTTCAATTCCTAACTTGATAGGGAATCTAAAGAATCTAGTTGTTCTGTACTTGTTTGCAAACCGCCTCATTGGCCCAATCCCGTCATCTCTTGGTAATTTGACAAAGTTGGAGTATTTGGACCTCAGTTCAAATCGAATCACTGGTTCAATCCCTGACTCAGTAGGGAATCTAAAGAATCTGTTTTCCTGAACTTGCGTTATAATAGTCTCATTGGTCCAATCCCTTTATTTTTGGGCCACTTAAGTAAATTGACATATCTAGCCCTTGGTGTGAATCAATTCAACGGTTCTATCTCTGCAGAAATAGGGAACTTGAGAAATTTAGAAATTTTGGGCCTTGGTTCGAACCAAATCTATGGTGTCATTCCTCCTGAAATATGGGATATGATAAATCTAAGTTTTTTGAACCTCAGTACTAACAACCTCACTGGTCCAATACCTTCATCTCTAGGTCATTTAAGCAACTTGACGAATCTATACCTAGATCGGAATGAGATAAATGGTACGTTACCGAATGAGCTTTTTCAATTAACCCAACTTGCTCGTCTAGACCTTTCCTAAAACAAGCTAAGCGGACCCATTCCAACTGATCTTAGGGGTTTTAGGAACTTAAATTTATTAAATTTATCCCACAATAATCTCTCTGGCACCATACCCAATTTTTTCATTTCTGTACCAACAATTGACTTGTCATACAATGCTTTGGAGGGTCCAATCGCAAATGAGTTCTGGAGTAAGTTTTCAACCCAGGCATTTATCGGCAATAAAGGTTTATTCCTCAACACCTCTAAGATTCAAATTGCTAATGGTTTTCATTCTTGTCCTCCATCTCCTACAAACAAAGCTTTGCACAATATCACCACTTTTCTTCCAATTTCCATTTGTCTTGCCTTCTTAATCTTTCTATTATTGTACCTCTCTCAACACAAGGGTGACAATTCCAAAATTGAAACAAGAGAAACAAAGAATGGAAATATGTTCTCAATATGGAATTACGATGGAAGGATTGCATATGAAGACATTGTTGAAGCCACAGAGGACTTTGACATTAGATATTGTATTGGCATTGAAGGTTACGGAAGTGTTTAGAAAGCACAACTGCCTTGTGGCAACATAGTTGCAGTAAAGAAACTTCATCGTTTTGAAGCTGAAGAGCCTGCTTTCGACAAGAGTTTCAGAAATGAGGTACAAGTACTAACAAACATGTGGCATCGAAACATTGTGAAGCTTTATGAGTTTTGTTTACATAAAAGGTGCATGTTTCTGGTTTATAAGTACATGGAAGGGGAAGCTTATTGTGTCCTAAGAAATGAGGTTGAAGCAGTGGAATTAGATTGGATTAAGAGGGTGAACATTGTTAAAGGCGTGGCACATGCTTTGTCTTACATGCATCACGATTGCAGCCCACCAATTGTTCATAGAGACATATCAAGCAAGAACATTCTTTTGAACTCAGAATTGGAGGCTTTTGTCTCCGACTTTGGCACAGCTAGACTATTGGATCCTGATTCTTCCAATTAAACTATAATTGCAGGAACTTATGGATATATAGCTCCAGGTAAACTATACTTGTTACTTCCTTAATTTTTGTTTGCCTTCTTTCTATCTTAGTGGATGGGTATTATGATTTAATCATTGAATAACCATATATATTGGGATACATAGCTATGAGTTTTAGCTCTCAGTTATTATTCAAATATAATTGTTACTATCACCTACCTGTGAATAGGCAATCTATATACCTTGAAATGGTTGACAAGTAAAATGTGGATTCCTATGTAAATAGAGTTGTTGATTCATCTTCTTGATAATTTGTTGGACAATACTTGGCTCCTCACAGTGGAGGAGCAACTCCTCCTCCCTTCCACTCATACTACACCACGTGTAATAGTTAATTTAAAAAAAAAAATGGATATGTAGATAAAAATATGTGGACACATGAAAACAAATATATATACACATAATCATATTCATTTGAACACATAAACATATATATATGGACACATAGATATATGTTTATAATAACATAACACAGGGATACATGGACATAATCAATTCTCATTCGTTTGTTATACACATGGCATAATATGAGTGGAAGGGAGGAGGAGTGGCTCCTCCACTATGAGGAGCCAAGTATTAATTATCCTAATTTGTTTATGCAGAACTTGATTCATCTTCTAGATAATTTGTTTATGCAGAACTTGCCTGACTGTGATTGAAAAATGTGATGTTTATAGCTTTGGGGTGGTTACATTGGAAACAATAATGGGAAGGCATCCAGGCGAACTCCTCTCATCACTGTCATCAACATCAGCTCAAAATATAATGTTAAGTGATGTGTTTGACCCACGAATCTTGCCTCGAGCAAATCAACTGCTTGCACATGATATTGTTCTTGTTGCAACACTAGCATTTGCATGCTTACATATTAAACCAAAATCTCGGCCAACAATGCAACAAGTGTCTCAAAAATTCCTTGCCCACAGGACACCATTAGCCAACCCTTTTCATACAATTTCAATATCACGATGTTGGAACCAAGAGATATATCTATTAGATGAAAAAGACAGACGGCTGAAGGTTAAGGGCATTTTGTCCCCCGCAGGTAGTTGGAAATTGGGGGTGCCCGATACTCCCCTTCCTATGAATTTGAATAAGATCATGGGTTTGCCCATTCCTCTATTTCACTCCTTTCTAGACAAGCCCATTTGGGATCTCTCGTCTGATGTTGTGTTCATCACCAAATCTGCCAATGCCTCTATGGATGAAATTCATCCCACAGACATCTACAATCTATTAGCAAAAATTTGGCAGTGGAAAGGCCCTCAACGTACCAAAACATTCCTTTGGTTAGCTGCTAGGGACGGGTTACTCACCAATATGTTTAGGTATAACAGAGGAATGACTACGAATCCTAAATGTGATATTTGTGGTCTTTCTGAAGGGACTGTGCTTCATGTGTTGCGTGACTGTAACGAGGCCAGATCCGTTTGGGGTAGACTGCTTCACCCGAATACTTCCAACAACTTCTTTGAAGCGAATCTTGTGGACTGGTTGGCCGCCCATTCCTCCTCTAAAGGTCTGGGTTCTATCAATAGCATTCCTTGGAGTTATCTTTTTGCCACAGCCTGCTTCTTGGTCTGGCAAAATAGAAACAAAAATGTGTTTTGACAGAAACCCTTTACTGGTTGATGCTTTGTGCATTGAAATCTGCAAATTGGCAAAGGAAGCTAGCTTATGTTATCAAGGGTCTAGCCCCTCAAATGCCAAGAAAGAAATCTTTGTAGGATGGGTGCTTCCTCCTAGTGGTTGGTCTAAAATAAATACGAATGGAAGCTCTAATTTAAATGCCATGCATGAGGGGTGGTGCTGGTGGTTTAATCAGAGATGATAAAGGGCAGTGGGTCACTGGTTTTGTGTGAAATGTTGGGAACTGTTCCAGTGATGCAGCGGGGCTATTTGGAGCTAAACACAGCCTCCTCTTAGCTTGGGATGAAGGGCTTAAGCAAATTATTCTTGAGCTGGATGCTGAGGCTGTGATAACCATGCTTATTCAGGGAGTTGATCCAAGCCACCCTCATGGTGCTATTGTCCAAGAGTGTAGAGATTTGATGAAGAGGGATTGGAGGTGTGAAATTGGACACGCGCATAGAGAAGGAAACAAGTGCGCGGAGTTTCTTGCAAAGCTGGGGGCCAACAATGATGAAGGGTTCAGCATCCTTGAGGACCCGCCTGATGGGATTCAGTCTCTTTTGTTTCGAGATGTGAGTGGGGCTGTGGGGTGGCCTTTCCACCAGTCGTTCGTTCTTAACGCCTCTTGTTTGTAAACCCCCCACCACCCCACCAAAAAAAAAAAAAAAAAAAAAAGAAGGGGTGAATTTCATATTGTCAAGGTAATTATAATGTCACTGCTGACTTGGGTCATGTTTTATTTATTTATTTTTTAATTTGTTGATAAAGAGGAAATGCATTAAATACAATAAAGCATACATAGTTCTGGGGTACGCAACCCCTCTAGCATCATAGTTGAAAATATTACAAACATCTAAAGGAAGAATAACTAAAATGGTAAGAGGGGATGGCATAGTGTGGTTGACGGTGACTTCCCACTCACTGTTCAGCAGCGACCTGCAGAGCATCCACAATGGAGGCTCTAAGTTACTCCAAGTTAGTGACATCAGACAAATCTAAGGGCCAATCACAAAATACCACTTGTATCAACTAACTGTTTAATTAACAGATACATAAATATCCTCTTCGTAGCCCCCAATGGAACTGTTGCGACCTGGGAGTGAATTGTCAGTTGCTACTCACAAGTCTTGCAAAGTGCTGCAAATGAGCTGATGTGGCTTGCTATACACCTCGCCACAGTTAACGTGAATACTAGCATCTGACATGTTTAACTTCTCTTCTAGCATGGGAACGGTTATTGCAACCCCATTCTTCTAACCCCACCCCTTTTTTTTTTATTTTTAAGATTTCATGAAAAATATAAAAGGTTTTTGCAAAAACTGGTTGCATGATCTACTAGAAAACATCATTTTGAATAACTTTGCAGAAGAAAGTTTTTTCAAAATCTATCGATAGATTTTGGCAAAAAATGAAATAAAAGTTATAAATGGCTAAAAAGTATATTTAAACGATAGATTTAGGAAAGACTTTTTTTTACAAAGTTGTTCAAAATGATGTTTTCTAGTGGACATCACGGCCAGTTTTCATAAAAACTTTTTATATTTTGCATAAAACCTTAAAAACCTAAAGGATGGGGTGGGGTGATAAGAATGGGGGTTGCAATAGCCGTTCCCTTTTAGCATTTCCATTGGAGCACTTCAACCAATTCTGCTGTCCATTATCTGACACCAAAAGGGCTTTAATCTCTCCACTGTGGATGCTCATGGGAATCATAGTCACTTGGAGCCCATCACTTAGAGCCCATCACTTAGAGCCCAAGGTTCAGCAGCCATACTAGTAGAGCGGCCCATATTCCATACAAACCCCGCGATCCACTGTCCATGGTTGAATCCATCAATGCAATAAACATAATTAACCAACCAACCAACCAACATTACGTTGATGTTAATTGAAAAGCAACATTTTTCAGTTAATGATTTTATCCATTGAGGAAAAAATTCTTTGAAGATATATCAACATGTGTTGACCGAATCGAGATTATATATATATATATAATTATATACTCCTTCCGTCTCACTAAGATAAGCTATTTTTGTAACTTTTTTTGTCCCAAAATATTTGTCCACTTTGTAAAGTCAAAACATTATTTTTTTTGAAATTTCCTATATTACCCTTGCTTGTTTCAATAATTACTTTCAATACAAAACCCAATACAAAGCAAGAAAGGATACTTTTGGAAAATTAGAGTTTAAAAAGTGACAAGTCAATGCAATAATAACTTTTCTTAAACTGCATGTTTTGTCAAATTTGGCCCATCTTTGTAGGACGGAGGGAGTATATTTTTAGATCTATTGTGATGTTATGATGTGTCTTGTATTTATTTATTATTGGACTCCAAGATGCTTAACCAATATTTTATATTGTTTACTGTAACAATTTGTAACAATTTTCTCTAAATCATTTCATGGAAAATTTTTGAATATGAGTGCTTGCACTGGTATAAGCAATCTAGCAACATCTGGAGGACACCCAGCTTGAAATTAGACCGCGGGAGTTTCAACAACAAATGGGCCCTGGTGATCAATTTTAGCATTGTATCATCTAATTTGCCCATGAGTTATGACTTATGTGGCATAAGTGGTTCTCAATTTCTGATGGGTGGTCCTTCACCATGTAAATCAGTGCCAAAATTTTTTGACATGATGCTTGAGGGCTTGCGGAACACGCCAGCCAGCTTGACCTGACAAGAAGACTTTGCAAGTCGTTATTACCTTATAAGTTACGGCTAACGTATAGCTTGAGTTATTGAAGAGACCTTGACTCCCAAGGCCAAGGCCCAATCTGAACATGCCGAACCTCTCTCATCCTATCAAATTAACCACACCAAGTTCCAACCCTGCAGGACTGGCAACGCGCATGTTACCAATTCTTTTTCGAAATACCAAGTCACGGAAGACCATTTAAGTACGAATTGAGAGGACCATTTAGGCTTGACAATTCAGAAAATTTAGTTCTTTAATTTTTAGAAATCCTCTTGCTGTTTATGGGTTTTACTACAAGGGTGTTACAAACCTTTTTGGATGGTAAGATTACTACTGGATTACAGTGACCCATGATCCATCACATGATCATAGAAAACCGATGATTGTGCTAAGGTTGGTTGAGTGACAAAATGCGCGCAACTTCACGGCGTGCTTCCACTTAGATGCTAAGTAATGGCTAAAAGTCAAGTCTTGAGTCTTGACAGAAGACGCAATGACCACGGCTTCCTTAGCATTGGCCAAGACCAAACATATATTTTAAGAGTCCCCAAGCATGAGTGCAGCAATTAACCTGCTGCAACTGGTTAGCTTGATGCAATTAAACTTGGGACATGGCCTCGTCCATTTCCATTTCTCTAGTTTTACTAGTATGGGCTACCATTGCTTTTCCCTATGCTGCCACTATCATGATAGAGGCAGCATCTGAATCATCATCACTTGAATTAGAATCGGTGGCTCTACTCAATAGTTCGTGGTGGAGTGGTCATATCAACACCTCAAATCATTGCAAGTGGCCCGGTATAGCATGCGATAGTGCTGGAAGTGTCACTGAAATTTTCCCACCCTTTAAGTTGGGAAGTTGGAATTTGAACTTATCTTGCTTCCCAAATCTTGTCCGTCTTGATCTTGGTGGAACTGGAATCGCTGGGAAAATCCCATTCCAGGTTGGTACTCTTTCTAAACTCACCTACCTTCTTGACCTGTCGCAGAATAGTCTCCAGGGTGAGCTACCTCTTGCACTAGGTAACCTCTCCCATCTAGTGGAGCTCGATGTTTCCATGAATGGCTTTGTTGGTTCCATCCCTCCCTCTATAGGGAATCTAAAGAATCTGGTGGCTCTTAACCTGAGTTACAATCTCCTCTCTGGACCAATCCCTTCAACTCTTGGTTTTTTGACCAATTTGGTCACTCTTGATCTCGGTGGTAATTATCTTGTTGGTGCAATCCCCTCATCTTTGGGTCATTTAACCAATATGATGTATCTGTCCCTTGAGATGAATCAAATCAACGGTTCCATCCCTCTAGAAATAGGAAATATAAGAAATTTGGTCACTCTTGATCTTAGTGATAATGATCTCATTGGATCAATCCCTTCCTCTCTAGGCAATTTGACAAATCTAACGTCTATGCACCTTGGGGGGAATCATATCGATGGTGTCATCCCTTCAGAAATAGGGAAATTGACCAATCTGGTTGACCTAGTCCTCAGTCTTAATGGTCTCATTGGTCCACTCCCTTCATCTCTGGGTCATCTAACCTATTTGACATCTTTGTCTCTTCAATGGAATCAAATCAAGGGCGCCATTCCTCAAGAGATAGGAAACCTAATAAATTTGGTTGATCTAGACGTTAGTAGAAACATTCTCATTGGTCCAATCCCATCCTCTCTAGGTCATTTAACCAATTTGAAGTCTTTGTCCCTCCAGCACAATCAAATCAATGGTTTAATCCCAGCAAAAATTGGGAACCTGCAAAATCTGGTAACTCTGAACCTCAAAAACAATTCCCTCATTGGTCCAATTCCATCATCTCTCTTTCATTTAACCAATCTGACGTCTCTAGACCTTTCCCATAACAAGATGAAGGGGCCCCTCCCAATCGATCTTTGGAATTGCTCAAATATGCAGGACTTGTCACTGAGCAACAACTTTTTGACTGGTAGCATTTCCCTTCCAGTTCCGATTGGTAACCTCGTTGCACCATATTCTATTGACCTCAGTTATAACTCAATCAATGGAGAGATACCCCCTGAACTTGGGATTTTAAGGACACTACGGTTTTTGAATTTATCCCATAATAATCTCACTGGCACCATTCCCAATTCTCTCTTTTCTCTGTCTATAATTGACTTTTCATACAATGCTTTAAAGGGCCAAATCACAGATGATTCTTGGTATAGATTTTCACCCGAGGCATTTATTGGAAACGAAGGTTTATGCGGTGACAGCATAGGTGTACCTTGTTCTCCATCTCCAAAAAAAAGGGGGTGGCACTATATCACCGTTATTCTTCCTGTCACCATTTTTCTTGCCTTCTTAATCTTTGGGAGATTGTTCCTCTTGCGACATATGGGTAAAAGTACCCGATCTGAAGCCATATCAATAAAGAATGGAAATCTGTTCTCAATATGGAATTATGATGGAAGGATTGCATATGAAGACGTCGTTGAAGCCACAGAGGACTTTGACATCAGATATTGCATTGGGACTGGAGGTTACGGAAGTGTTTACAAAGCAGAGTTGCCTAGCGGCAACATAGTTGCGTTAAAGAAACTTCATCGTTTGGAAGCCGAGGAGCCAACTTTCGACAAGTGTTTCAAGAATGAGGTACAAGTACTAACCAATATAAGGCATCGTAACATCGTGAAACTTTATGGGTTTTGTTTACACAAAAGGTGCATGTTTCTAGTTTACGAGTACATGGAAAAGGGAAGCTTATTTTGTGTACTTAGAAATGAGGATGAAGTTGTGGAATTGGATTGGGTTAAGAGGGTGAACATTGTTAAAGGCATGGCACATGCTTTGTCTTACATGCATCACGATTGTACCCCGCCAATTGTTCATAGAGATATATCAAGCAACAACATTCTTTTGAATTCGGAACTCAATGCTTTTGTCTCCGACTTTGGCACAGCAAGACTACTAGATCCTGACTCATCCAATCAAACTGTAATTGTAGGCACTTATGGATATATTGCTCCAGGTAAATTATATTTATGCTTTTTTTTTAAACTGTTCTTTCATAATTTTTGTAAATATAAATTTATTTTCTTTTTTTTTTCCCCTTTTGATTTAAATAATTAATCTTAATTTTCTTATCTTTTGCACTATGAGTTTCAGCTCTCAATTAATATCCAACCTAGAAAATTAGAAATGATTAAAGAATATGACCACATGTGTCAATTTAAAAATGATATGTTTCTTTCAATAATTTGGGATGTCTTCTTTCCTTATAAAATGAGCCCAATATTACTCATAAAAGTATGATAGGAAAGAGTTGATGAATTATTTCAAAGCACTTACCTTGATAGAACAAGAATATCAGCATGGATTTCCAATTGTTTGGTCGGAAGGAAAAAGATCTAACTCCTCATATTGATCTTTCGTGTATGAAGAGCTTGCCTACACTATGGTTGTGACTGAAAAATGTGATGTTTATAGTTTTGGGGTGGTTGCACTAGAAACAATAATGGGACGGCATCCGGGAGAACTCCTCTCCTCATTATCATCATCATCATCATCATCATCATCTGCTCAAGATATAATGCTAAGTGATGTATTAGACCCACGCATCCCAGCTCGAGCAGACCAATTGATTGCACATGATATTGTTCTTGTTGCAACACTAGCATTTGCATGCTTACGCGTTGATCCAAAATCTCGGCCAACAATGCGACGTGTGTCTCAAGAATTTCTTACCCAAAGGACACCATTAGCCAAGCCTTTTCGTGCAATTCGAATATCACAACTTCAGAGCCAAGAAATGTTTGCCGTGGGTGAAGGAGAGAGGTAATCCTGGGTTTCGTACTGTCAAGTCAAATGTTTGGGTGAACTAGGGTTTCAACTTGAAGCAAAATCTTGGACAGCATATCTGTTCTTGTCCTATATATATATATAAATCATACCGCATACAAATTTTAGCACATTTGTTTCTGTCTCTCTTTCTTCATTCCATAGAAATTAACATGGACCGTATCTTAATATTATCTTTCTCAAAACAGAGTTTGGCTTAGGACTTCATTACTTGATATAAACAAAAAAAACTCAATTAACAATTATATTATATGGCAAAATTGAAATGCTATAAAAGTGAATGTGAAAGCATTTAAGAGGCATTAAAAAAAAATGTGTTTTTCAAACATAACAGTTAATTTAAAACGGAATTTATTCCAAACAATGGGAGGATTTGTGGTTGAGTGCTAGCTAGAATGTTCGAGAGGAGACAATATTTTATAATGCGCATGGCTTGTAAGTAGAACATCAAAGTTTTTAATGGCCTTCAGAGCCCCACCTTAAAGATCCATATGGTTGAAAAAAAAAAAATTATTAGGATGATCAAAATATACATTTTTTGTGTTCATACAAAACCAATAAAGAAAATAAATAAATAAAAAAGAGCCACGGTACATATACTGATATACTGTTTAATGAATTAGTGATGTGTGAATCATAATAATGCTAATCATTTTGCTTGCTTAAACAATTTATATTGTTACTAAAACGAGTATATCTGAAATCATTAGATGGAAAAATTTTGAAATTTGAGTGCTTGCCTTTTTTATAAGCACCTTAGCTACTTCTGGTTGAGACTCAACTAGCTATTAGACTATAAGGCCATGTTTATTTGGTTGGAATGGAATAGATGGAATGGAATCATATTCCAATTTATTTCAAACAACGTGTTTGGATGAAGTAATTAAATGAGAATGGAATCAAACAATAATAGTGAATTATAATGATATTCATTCTATAATATTTATTTCAATCTCATTCTATTCCAAACTATATTTTGAGTATGGAATCAAATTCCATTCCCATCTATTTCATTCCAACCAAACAAACATGGCTTAAGGAGTGATCCTGACCCAAAAAAAAAAATAATAATAATAACAAAAATATATATATAAAAAAAAAAAACTCACAACTAATTCGGACTAAAATCATATGATTAGGACTGGCACTTGGCATAAGTGGGTCTCAATTTTTGATGGGTGGTCCTTCACCATTAGTACCAGATTTTCAAACATGGTGCTTGAGAGTGCAACACGCCGGTCAACTTGACTTGACGAAAAGACTTTACTGCCATGTTTGTTTGGCTGGAATGGAATGAGTGGGAATGGAATCTGATTCCATACTTAGAATAACCTGGAATGGAGTGGAATGATCCATTTGTCTTTTTTTATTCCATTCCAGTTTAACTACCTCATCCAAACACGATCATTATTACCTTATAAGTTACGGCAAACAGCTCCAGTTTATGAGCCACTGATAAGACGACCTTGACTTCCAAGGCCAAGATCCAGTCAGCTTGGGTATG
This sequence comes from Liquidambar formosana, assembly GCA_039720395.1. Taxonomy (NCBI): domain Eukaryota; kingdom Viridiplantae; phylum Streptophyta; class Magnoliopsida; order Saxifragales; family Altingiaceae; genus Liquidambar; species Liquidambar formosana. Next base: position 5,816,376 of record CM077832.1, read on the forward strand.
GTTCTACAGCGCGTGAGTCTTGGGACTTATTTGGAAATTTTTAAAGTGGGATCAGGTTGGTTCCAATCGCTTAATGTCACAGTATTTGATTTTTCAATTAACCAAACTACTGATTACAGTTGGTCTAACAACGGATTTACAGGTAAGGGGAAAAAAAAAGGGACTTATCAACTGTGACGAAATAAAAACTACTCCTAAGAGCACTGATTAGCTAATTTTTGTTCGTATAAAAAAAAAAAAAAAAGGGCACTGATTAGCTATGAATATTTTCCAGTCTCTAAAATATTTTATACTCTTATGTAAATAATGTTTTTCATTTAAATACACTTTAAAGCATTTATATTGGTTTGTGATTTTATGTCACTTGGTATCACAATAGTACATCAGTTTTTCTCATCTTCCAAAGAACAGAACAAAGAAATTTAAAGTCATTTTCTCTTGTATAACTTAATTTACAGGCTAGCTAGAGACTAGAGTAATACTAGGTATGTTCTGCTTTGCATTATCATCACAACCTCACAGAGTCGTTGTAAAATGCAAAGTAGTGTTCATAAGTAATGCTTGAAAACCCATGATTTGGGGTAAGTTGACTTGGGTCATCAACCTTAGATAAAAAAAAAAAAAAAAATTAAAAAGGAAAAAAAAGACTTGGGTCATCAAATGCAATTTCGAAGGTGGTTCCACTCAGATGATTGGACCCCACGACTCCCTGTTCATGGGTCAAAACCAATCATTTTAAAAGTCTCTGAGCATGAGTCCAGCAATTAGCCTGCTGCAAAGCGACTTCATGCAATTTAAACTAAAACAATGGCCTCCTTCTCCATTTCTGTAGTTTTAGTAGTCTGGGCTACCTTTGCTTTCCCCTATGCAACCTCAATCATGTCAGTGGATGCATATGAATCATCATCACTAGAATTTGAAGCAGAGGCTATACACAACAGTGGGTGGTGGAGCACTAACAATACAAACAACACCTCAGGTCATTGCAAGTGGCCCACTATAGCTTGCGATAAGGCTGGAAGTGTCACCAAGATTTCATTACCTTACAACTACAATGTGCGACAAAAGCTCGAGAAACTCAACTTCTCTTGCTTCCCAAATCTTGTCCATCTTGGTCTTTGAGGAAATGGGTTCTATGGGAACATTCCATCCCAATTAGGTGCTCTTTCAAAACTTGCCTACCTTGATTTGTCCCAGAATAATCTTACAGGTGAGTTACCTCTTTCACTGGCCAACCTCACCCAGCTAGTGAATCTCAACGTGTCTAGGAATTACATTAATGGTTCAATCCCTCCCTTGATAGGGAATCTAGAGAGTCTGGTTGCTCTCGATCTGAGTGATAACAACCTTACTGGAGTGATCCCTTCAAGTCTTGGTCTTTTAACCAATCTAAACCATCTGCATCTGTATTCAAATCAAATCAAGGGTTCCATTCCTCCGAAAATAGGGAATCTGAGAAATCTAGTTGCTATGGACCTGAGCAATAATACACTCATGGGTCCAATTCCTTCATCTATGGGTCAGTTAATCAATATGGCCTTTTTGGACCTTTCCCAAAACAAGTTGAGCGGACCCATCCCTGCCGACCTTTGGAACTACTCTAAACTGCAGTTCTTGTTATTGAGCAATAACTATTTGAACAGTAGCATTTTGCCTCAGATTGCTAACGTTTCCACACTATATACTATTGACCTTAGTTGTAACCTAATCAATGGAGAGATACCTCCCCAGCTTGGAAGTTTAACCAAGTTGGAGTGCTTGTATCTATCCAACAACAATCTCTCGGGCACCATTCCAAATTCTCTTAATCATCTTCTCGATATCAGTTTGTCATACAATGCTTTTGAGAGTCAAATCACAGCTGATTTTTGGGGTAGATATTCATCCGAGGCATTTATTGGAAATAAAAAGTTATGCGGTGACATCGGGGGTTTACCTTCTTGCTCTGCATCTCATATGACCTTTAGCGTATCATCTCCTACAACCTTGTTGAATAAAGAAACAAGAAAGTCACATATGCATGAGATTACCATTTTGATTCCCATCTTCACTTTTCTTGCCTTTGTAATCTTTGGAATACTATTCCTCCCTTGATGTAAGGGCAAGAATACGATAACTGAAGCACGAGCAACAAAGGATGGAAACATGTTCTCAATATGGAATTATGATGGAAGGATTGCATATGAAGATGACGTTGAAGCCACAGAGGATTTTGACATCAAATATTGCATTGGGATTGGAGGTTATGGAAGTGTTTACAAAGCACTATTGCCTAGTAGCAATGTAGTTGCATTAAAGAAACTTCATCATTGGGAAGCTGGGGAGCTAGCTTTTGACAAGAGTTTTAGGAATGAGGTACAAGTACTAACCAATATACGGCATCGAAACATCGTGAAGCTTTATGGGTTTTGTTTACACAAAAGATGCATGTTTCTAGTTTATGAGTACATGGAAAGGGGAAGCTTATTTTGTGTTCTAAAAAATGATGTTGAAGCTGTGGAATTGGACTAGGTTAAGAGGGTTAACATTGTTAAAGGCACATGCTTTGTCTTACATGCATCACGATTGTAACCCACCAATTGTTCATCGAGACATATCAAGGAGCAACATTCTTTTGAACTCAAAACTAGAGGCTTTTGTCTCTGACTTTGGCACAGCTAGACTTCTTAGACCCTAATTCATCCAATCAAACTCTAATTGCAAGCACTTACAGATATATTGCTCCAAGTAAACTATACTTGCAATTGTGCTTCTTTAATTGCTTTTTGCCTTCTTTCTTTCCCAGTGGATGGGTCATGGGTATTATGATTTAATTGTTGAATAGTCACACTAACAGGGTAACATAACTATTTGACATATGATTTTTCTTTCTTTCCTTTTTTTTTTTCCTCCTAATGCTATATATATATTTACTTATAAATTTATCTTACGTTTTCTATAATATCGCATTATGAGTTTCATCTTTCAGTTATTATTCTAATATATTTGTTACTACATAGTTACTATCACCTACCCGCCAAGAGGCAGCCTACCTTGAAATGATTAACTGGAAAAAATGTTATTCCTACACATAGTGAATATTGGTAATTCATCACATGGATAATTTGTTTATGCAGAACTTGCCTACACCATGGTTGTGAATGAAAATGTGATGTTTATAGCTTTGAGGTAGTCGCATTGGAAACAATAATGGGAAGGCATCAAGGGAACTCCTCTTATCATTATCATCATCATCTGCTCAAAATATAATGCTAAGTGAAGCATTAGACCCACGTATCTCACCTTGAGCAAATCAACTCTTTACGCACGATATCATTCTTGTTGCTATACTAGCATTTGCATGCTTACGCGTTGAACCAAAATCTCAACCAACAATGCAACAAGTGTCTCAAGAGTTCCTTGCCTGTAGGATACCAATGGCCAAGCCTTTTCGTGCAATTCCAATTTCAAAAATTTGGAACCAAGAGATTTATTTGTTAGACGAAAGTGATGGAAAGCTGTAGGTTAAGGACATTTTGTCCCCCACTGGTAGTTGAAACTTGGGGGTGTCCCATACTCCCCTCCCTGATGATGTGACCAAACTCACCAATTGTTTACCCATTCCTCAGTTTCACTCCTCCCAAGACAAGCTCAGTCGTGATCGCTCGTATGATGGTCTGTTTACCACCAAATCTGCCAACGCAGATGAAACTCATTCCGCAGACACTGACAAGCAATTAGCAAAAATTTGGCAGTGGAAAGGCCCTGAACGTATTAAAACCATCCTTTGGTTAGCTGCCAGCGACGAGTTACTCACCAATATGCTTAGGTATAACAAAGGAATGTGTGTGGATCCTAGATGTGACATTTGTGGTCTTGCTGAAGAGACAGTGCTTCATCTGCTGCGTGATTTTAGTGAGGCCAATATGTTTGGGGTAGATTGCTTCCTCCGAACGCTTCCAACCACTTCTTTGAAGCGAATCTTGTTGACTGGTTGGCGGCTCATGCCTCCTCTGAAGATCTAGGTTCTATTAATGGCATTCCTTGGAGTCACCTTTTTGCCACAGCCTGCTTCTTGCTCTGGCAAAACAGAAACAGAAAAGTGTTTGGCAGGAACCCTTTACAGGTTGATGCTCTGTGCATTGAAATCTGCAAATTTGCGAAGGGAGTTGGCCTATGTTGTCAAGGGTCTAGCCACTCTAATGCCAATAAAGAAATCTTCCTACGATGGGTGTTTCCTCCTAGTGGCTGGTTTAAAATAAATACGAATGGAACCTCTAGTTTAGATGCCAAGAGGGCTGGTGCTGGCGGCTTAATCAGAGATGATAAAGGGCAGTGGGTCGCTGGTTTTGTGTGCAATGTCGGGAGCTGTTCCAAAGATGCAGCTGGGCTATTTGCAGCTAGGCATGGCCTCCTCTTAGCTTGGAATAGAGGGCTTAAGCAAATTATTCTTGAGCAGGATGCTGCGGCTGTAACCACCATGCTTATTCAGGGAGTTAATCCCAGCCATCCTTGTGGTGCCATTGTCCAAGAGTGCAGAGACTTGATGAACAGGGACTGGAGGTGTGAAATTGGACACACGCATAGAAAAGGAAACATGTGCGCTGAGTTTTTGGCAAAGCTGGGGGCCAACATTGATGAAGGGTTCAACATTCTTGAAGACCCGCCTGATGGGATTCAGTCTCTCTTGGTTCAAGATTTGAGTGGGGTGGCCTTTTGTTGAAGTAGATTTTGTACGGAGGTGTACTCATGCTCATTTTTGTTTTTTTGTTCTCTTTTTGTTTTTTCCCTCTTGATATGCTGGGTTTCAATGGTGGTGCTCTGCTCCTAAGGAATTATTTTCTTCTCTCTACCATGATATGTATAGTTTGCCATCCTATAGATTTAGGTATTAAGCATTTCATTCACATTCAAAAGTCACCAAGACTAGACTTTGGGATCATTGTTGATTTGATGCTTTATCTCTTTTTATAATTTTGTTTTTGAAAAAAAAAGAAAAAAAGAAAAAAAAGGCGATTGGTCTGAATGTTCTAATGGATTTGGTTACTCCCAACCACACTGTACAGATGTTAACATCCAAGCCTAACAGAGGGCAAAGATTTACCATGCAGTCTTGCATAAGTAGTGACATGCAATCACGACCAGTCACCTTAATCGTGATCAACAAAGAGAACCAAGTTGGACAAATCATGGTTGAATCCATCAATGCAATACACATAATTAACCAACCAACCAACCAACCAACATTACATTAATTTACCATTCTGAATAGGGTTTTGGTATGTTCTTTGCTTTGTGGAGTGTATGGACCTATATTTTGTAATGAATTAATGATGTGTGAGTGATAATAATACTAATCATTTTGCTTGCTTATGCAATTTATATTGTTTACTGTAACGATTATATCTAAAATCATTACATGGGAGAATTTTGAATATGAGTGCTTGCACTGCTATAAGCAACCTAGCTACATCTGTGGGACACTCAGCTTGCAATTAGACTGCAGGAGTTTCAACAACAAATGGGCCAATTTTAGCATTGTATCAGTTGGGCCACGAACACAAGTCTAGTATATGAGTTTAATGCACCAAAATATTCACCTAAGACAAACAAGTTTTCTTGTGAATTAAAACAACTCCAATATATATACTAGGAAGAACTAATAACAACTACCAAGCCAAACTCCCAATAACAAAGCGAGTAAGTCTATAAAGCAATTCATCAAACACTTCGAGAGCAAAGAATATAAAATCACACAACAAAGAACACCAAGATTTACGCGGTTCGGTGAGAAAACCTCAACCTACATCCACAGGACAAGCTCCGATCAATCCACCATAACAAGTCATGAATACAATGGTTTTCTACTCAAGTTTTTACCCAAAGCTTGAGCTAATACGATCAACAATGGAAAAAATACAATGTTACCTCTTGAAGCTTTACATGAACCACCCAAACAACTTTTTGGAGAAGAATAAAAAAGTGAGACAACAAGCTCCACTTGAATTTGCAAGAAGTGATGAAGATACGAAGCCCCAATGACCAACACCTTGATTTCCCCCTTTCCTTTGTTGCTCTCTCTTTCTATTTCTCTCTATGCCTCTCTCGGGGAGCAAGAAGAGAATAAAACCTGATACAAGTCAGCCCCCTGCCTGGAGAAATAAGAGAACAAAACAAATGGGCCTTGGGTCTTTAAACAAAAACCCATAGGGGCCTGGACGATACGAGCCAGCCCACTAACACAACAATCTCTCCAATAAGTGGCACTAAAGCTGATGGCTATTGATCATAGGTGAACTTTCCAAGCAGCGGAATGCCATAATGGGCTCTTGGGTTAGAGTTATGGTCTCGCATTAGTCGGTGAATTACTGGGCGAGTTGTCTCAGTAAAGATGTAGCACGGGTCACTAGGCTTTACAAATGTCAAAGGGTGAAACGGTTGACCATTGGACCCTTAAAAGAGCTGGTAAGGTGCAAACCCCCAAACGTAGGCTCAGGTTGTAAAGGAATACGGCGACTCATAAAGAGCAAAAGAGGATTTCAGCATAATGCTTGCAAAGAGTAGTTGATTAGATGCAAGAGGGATTTGAACTTGACGTGGTTTACATGTGAAGGGAAAAATTATTGAGGTTCATGTGTGGCTTTGTCCCACATCAGAAGAATTGGAAAAAAAAAAATGGAACTTAATACACAAGTAATAGGCTCACCACCAATAGGCTTAAAGCTTTTTTTTTTTTTGAGTTATAAATTTATATATTAAAATTGTTGGGTTAGATTTTGGACTCCCCTATCTTCCCAACAGTATCATTTAATAACTTGCTCATTAGTTATGAGGCATGTGGGTCTCAATTTCTGATGGGTGGTCCTTCGTATAAATCAGTGCCAAATTTTTAGACATGATGTTTGAGGGCTTGAATTGGGAATACGGCAGCTAGCTTGACTGACAACAAGACTTTGCACGTCGTTACTACCTTATAAGTCACGGCTGACAGCTTGAGTTATTGAAGAGACCTTGACTCCGAAGGCCAAGGCCCAATCTTAACATGCCGAACCTCTCTGAAGTCTCATCCAATCAAATTAACCCTTCCAAATTCCAACCGTGCAGAACTGGCACCGAGTATGTCAAGTACTTTTTTTAAAGAAAACATAGTCAAGAAAAGATCATTTAAGCATGAATTGAGAGGACCATTAAAGCATGTCAATTCAGCAAATTTAATTCTTTAATTTTTAGAAATCCACTTCCTGCTTATGGGTTTTACTGCAATTGGGTGTAAGACTACTATTGGATTACAGTGACCCATCGCATTATCATAGAAAAGCCATGATTGTGGTAAGGTTAGTTGGGTGACTAAATGCAACTTCACGGCTTGCATGGTTCCACTCGATCAGATGCTATAAGCCTATAAGTAATGGCTAAAAGTTGAGTCTTTGAGTCTTGACAGAAAGACCCAATGCCAACGGCTTCCTGAGCATCGGGTCGCTCTTAACCTGAGTGACAATCACCTCTCTGGAGCAGTCCCTCCAACTCTCGGTATTTTTTGACCAATCTTACCCATCTACGTATTTATTCAAATCAAGTCAACAATTCCATCCCTCCAGAAATAGGAAATTTGACTAATTTGGACACTCTTGATCTCAGTGATAACAATCTTATTAATCAAATCCCTTCATCTCTAGAGAATTTAACCAATCGAACGTCTGTGCACCTTAGGGGGAATGAAATCAATGGTGTCAAATAGGGGAATTGACTAATCTGGTTGACCTAGTCTGAGCTCAGTCTTAATGTTCTCATTGGTCCACTCTCTTTATCTTTTGGTCATTTAACCAAATTTGAGGTCTCTATATCTTAATTATAATATATCAATGGCGTCATCCCTCCAACAATGGGGAATTTAACAAATCTAATTCACTTGGACCTCAATTATAATTGTCTCATTGGTCCACTCCCTTCATCTTTGGGTCATCCAACATATTTGACATCTTTGTCCCTTCATTCGAATCAAATCAACAGTTTCATTCCTCTAGAGATTGGGAATGGAATAAATTTGATTGATCTAAACCTCAGTATTAACTCTCTCATTGGTCCAATCCCATCATATCTAGGTCATTTAACCAATTTGAAGTCTTTGTCCCTCCAGTACAATCAAATCAATGGTGTAATCCCAGCAAAAATTGGGAACCTGCAAAATCTAGTCACTCTCAACCTCAGTAACAATATCCTCATTGGTCCAATTTCATCATCTCTCTTTCATTTAACCAATCTGACGTCTCTAGACGTTTCCCATAACAAGATGAGGGGACCCCTCCCATTCGATCTTTGGAACTGCTCCAATATGCAAGACTTGTTACTGAGGAACAACTTTTTTGACTGGTAGCATTTCCCTTTGTTGTAAAAACAGTAGAGATGCTACTGTATAAAATGAAATAGGTAGTACAAGAATTGAAAAAAAAAATACAAACAGTGTCGGTTGAGGCGTGTACAAGGCACTGTCCTTAAGAGTAGTTCTGCTCCTCTGAGTATTAAACTCGGTGCAGTAGGTCACAGCGCTCTACCCTCCAGGATTCAACAACCGGGCTCCCACAAGCATGCACTCGCAAGTGTAGGAGTGAAACGAAGAACTCAGAATGCTCCTGACTGTCAAAAATAAAATTGCAGAAAGAAAATAGAGAGAAGAAGAGAAGAGACGATTTGTCTTTTTTTGTTGTGTGTTTCTGCTGAATGAGAGAGCTGGTATATATAGGCTTTAGAAATAAATTCCCAACAGTCAAAAAATATAAATACGAAAATAAATTTTCAACAGTCAAAAAATAATTAAATTCCAAACAGTCAAAAAATAATTAAAAAGAATTGAAACTGTCAGCTGATTTAATTAGAATAATCCTGGGTATAAAAACGGGTCACTGAACTGGGTCCAGTATCCAAAAGTCAAAGTGCGGGTCAATCTCGCCCGCACACGTGAAGCCAATTTTCCGGGATTTGCACTCCCCCTGCGCGCCCGACTAAGTCAATTTTCGGACCCCAATCCCGCAAATCACTCGATTGGGCTCCGTCTCATGCGCACGTGGGGACTCCCTACATCTCCCCACATGATACCGTATACAAGAAGTGGAATACTATATAAGCCCACTAAAACTCTTTTACTTTTCCAATGTGGGACAAGGTGTCATCACACTCAAGTACAAAACTCTTTTATGAAAACCTTTGATTTTTGAAATACTTATTTTATACTTAAAATACAACACCCTTCCCGTTCCGATTGGTAACCTCTTTGCACCAAATACTATTGACCTTCGTTATAACTCAATGAACGGAGATAAACCTCCTGAACTCGGGATTTTAAGGAAACTATGGTTATTGAATCTATCCCACAATAATCTCATTGGCACCATTCCCAATTCTCTCATTTCTCTGCCTACAATTAACTTGTCATACAATGTTTTTTAAGGGTCAAATCACAAATGATTCTTGGTATAGATTATCACCCATGGCATTGATCGGAAATGAAGGTACGTTTATGCGGTGACAGTATACATTTACCTTGTTCTCCATCGATCTTCAAGAAAAAAATGGGGTACTTTATATCACCATTATTCTTCCCGTCACCATTTTTCTTTCCTTCTTAGTCTTTGGGAGATTGTTCCTCTTGTGACATATGGGTAAAAGAATTCGATCTGAAGCCATATCAATAAAGAATGGAAATCTGTTCTCAATATGAAATTATGATGGAAGGATTGCATATGAAGACATTATTGAAACAACAGAGGACTTTGACATTAGATATTGCATTGGCAGCAGAGGTTACGGGAGTGTTTACAAAGCACAATTGCCTCGTGGTAACATAGTTGCTTTAAAAAAACTTCACCATTCCGAGAAGCCTTCTTTCGGCAAGAGTTTTTGAAATGAGCTAGGTTGAAGTACTAACCACTATATGGCATTGGAATATTGTGAAGCTTTATGGGTTTTGTTTACATAAAAGGTGCATGTTTTGGTTTATGAGTACATGGAAAAGGGAAGTTTATGTTGCATTCTAAGAAATGAGGATGAAGTTGTGGAATTGAATTGGGTCAAGAGGGTGAGCATTGTTAAAGCCATGGCACATGCTTTGTCTTACATGCATCACGATTGCACTCCACCAATTGTTCATAGAGACATATCAAGCAACAACATTCTTTTGAACTCCGAACTGGAAGCTTTTGTCTCAAACTTTGGCACAGCTAGACTACTGGATCATGATTCATCCAATCAAACTATAATTGCAGGCACTTACGAATACATTGTTCTAGGTAAATTATACTCACGCCTCTTTAATTTTTGTTTGTGTGAAATATGGATTTCTTTTTTCTTTTTCTTTTTTTTCTTAATTTTGAACTAAAATTTTATTTTACTCTTCTTATCTTTTGCACCATACTAATGCTCCCAGTTATTATTCTAATATAGTTTGCACTATCTCCTACCTAGCCAGTCAGAGGCGGTCTACCCAGAAATGGTTAACAAATATAACCACATCTATCAATTTAAAATGGATTTGTTTCTTAATTTCAATAATTTGAGAAGTCTTCATTCATATAAAAGGAGCCTAATATTGCTCATGAAAAGTATGATAGGAAAGACTTGATGAATTATTTTAAAGCTCATACCTTTATAAAGCAAGCATCTCAGCATGGATTGCTAATTCTATTATTTTCACCCAGTGGAAAAGATTTATTCCTCATACAGATCTTTTGTGCATGCAGAATACACTACGGTATGTTGCACTGAAAAATGTGATGTTTATATCTTCGGGGTAGTCGCGCTAGAAATAATAATGGGAAGGCATCCTGGGGAACTCCTCTCATCGATCATTATCATCATCATCTGCTCAAAATATGCTAAATGATATGTTAGACCCACGAGTCTTGTCTCGAGCAAATCAATTGCTTGCGCACGATATTATTCTTGCTGCAACACTAGCATTTGCATGCTTATGCACTAAACCAAAATCTAGGCCAACAATGCAATGTGTGTCACAAGAATTTCTCGCCCAGAAGATACATTTAGCCAAGCCTTTTTATGCAATTCCCATATATATCACAACTTAATTAGGATTGAAGAAATGGATGCAGTAGATAAAGGTGGACGGTAATCATGGATTTCTTATATATATATATATTGTCAAGTTATTTAATTAAAATGTTTCGACAGTTATTTAAATGGCATCAAGAGGATGTCACTTAGCCCAAGCTCACAAAAATTATATGACTACTACTTTGGTTTTTGCCATAATCAATATTCTTTAATGTGGTTTAGAAAGGAATTAGGATGATCAAATTATATTCACATTGTGGTGGGTCTTGCAGCACCTTATTATTATCAAAGGTACATGAATAATACTTGAAAACCCATGATTGGGGTTAGAAGACCTAGCCCTGGGTCTTCAAATGCAACTTTGCTGGTGGCTCCATTCAGATGCTAGTCCAAGTAATTGCTAAAAGGTGGTCCTAGAAAGAAAAAACACGAAGGGTACCAAGGCTCTTTGAGTATGGATGATGCTAGGCCAACATTTTAAAAGTCTGAGAGGGGTGTTGCAATTAACCTGTAGGTCGAAACACAGTCAACCCAATATGATTATAGTGGCAGACCAACAAATCAGGTTTACAAAGGAAAAAAAAAAAGTGATAACGTGTACGCCGCACAAGTGTTTCATTCTCTCTTTTTTGGAAATTTGTTTACTCAGTCTCGATTTTTATATAAGGATCCCTGATGTTGCATGCGAAATTTCAATTTTAGTCTTTTATATTTCTTTTAAAAACCAAAATATTCAATATTCAATAAGCTTCTTTTTTTTAAAAAAAATTTTCTTCATGATATTAAGAAGTTTTGAGATACTTCCACGGTTTTGATTAATTTTCTTGGGCACATATTTTCTCCTGTTTTACATGTACCACTTAATTAATTATAAAATTCTATAATATTTTAGGAGTATTGTACCCAAATGGTTAATTAGTTAAATTTTTAGGGTGAGTGGTCACGTTTTTTATAATCTCAGATCACATTTTGTGATAATATTTTTGTAAGTAACCATTTATCACAAAATATGACTTTGAGAGTACAAAAAATATGATCACTTAGGCGCACTTACTATAAAATGTGACTACTTAGGGATGATATCTCATTTTCTGTGTTGATACCATACAATTCCCCCTTACGATATGCTAACAAAAGGGGTAAAAGCTGATTTTCACATAAAGCCACAAAAAGACGACTCCTCCCTGTGCTTTTTCCATGCTGCTTCTAATTAGTGGCAACATCTGAATCATCATCACTAGAGCTAAAAGCAGAGGCTATGGGCGACAGTGGGTGGTGGAGTGATCGCACAAACAGCACCTCAAAGTCATTGCAACTGGCCCAGTGTTGCTTGCGATAATGCTGGAAGCGTCACTAAGATTTCCCTAATTATCTGTAGGCAGTGGGCACCGAGTGGGATGTAATTTTGGGAAATTCTACTCCTCTTGCTTCCCAAATCTTGTCCGTCTTTCATCTTAGATGTGATGTTTTGAAAATTATCTTCTTTAATTTTGTATAATGCTCCATAATTGCACTTAAGAATGATATATGATTCCTCTTTCTTTTTCCCAAATCGATCAATTTCCTATTTGAAAAATAGCCCAATTAGAAAATTAGGGTCAAGCTCTTTATAACTAAAATTAATAAGTTTCAATATAATATACGAAAATATTAAAATGTGTATTTATTTACTTTATCAAAATCGCAAAAAATTCTACGAAGTGTTCAATTTTCAATTTGAAAACTAGCCCACTTACAAATGTAAAGTCAAAACCTTTATTATTATTATTATTATTATTATTATTTTTCCCTAATGTACAATGATGATTTATCAACCACCATATCATCCATCATTACTCTACACTCTCCACTAGTTAGGGCCATTACATGTATAGATTGTATTTACTATTTACATTAATTTTCTAATTAAATTCCCATGTAGTATATGAAGCAATAATTATTATGGATCTAGTATAAATCAAACTAATAGTTTTTATATAAGACAAAACATAAAAATATTTTTTAATTTATTTATCAAAATTATGAACACATAATAGATCTAGATTGGTAAACCACACAACATATCATAGATCCTTGAACATCCATGAAAATTTCATATATATATATTTTTCCTTTCTTAAAAATATATATATATATATATATATATATATATATATATATATATATATATATATGGAATATTCAAGTATTCCAGAATGTTTATATTTTTTAGTGCCTCCATTAGTGGCAGGAGATTTCAAAGGATAAATTAGGAAACAGCTCGATCTAATCTTTATTCTTTTTATTTTTCTGGATTAATTAAGCAGAAGAATCACCAATCATGAAGGGTAATGTTTATATATATTTTATTTTGTTATAACAGAGTTTTTCTAGTAATTTTGTATTTGAGCAATAGAGCTTCGTGTACACACAGTTATTCTTTTTTTTTTTTGGTCAGAAAGATAATACACACAGTTATTCTAGTACATGGCTTGCAGCACCTTATTTCGTGTAAAATGTCCATTCATAATGCTTTAAAAACAATTGGTCTTAGGCGACTTGGGTCGTCACAGTTGGTTCCAGTTAGAAAGCCTCAAAGCCACTAAGACGACAGCTCCCTGTGCAAGGGCAACGCCAAACATTTTTAAGTTTCTAAGCATGAGTGTAGCAATTACCTGATCTTCATCTTCAACATGGTCTCCTCCATTTTCATTTCTATCATTTTAGTAGTACTATGGGCTACCTTTGCTTTTCCCTATGCTGGTTCTACCATGTTACTGGCAGCATCACTAGAGTTAGAAGCGGTGGCTATGAGCAGCAGTGGGTGGTGGAGTGGTTACACAAACAGTAGTTCAAGTCATTGCAATTGGCCCGGTGTAGCTTGTGATGATGCTGGAAGTGTTACTGAGATTTCCCTAACTGATGAGCTCCGAGTGAGAGGTATGCTTGGGAAATTCAACTTCTCTTGCATCCCAAATCTTGTCCGTCTTGAACTTAGTGGAAATGGACTCGAGGGGAGCATCCCGTTCCAACTAGGTGCAGTTTCAAAACTGACCCACCTTGGCCTGTCTCGAAATTATCTTACAGGTGAGCTACCTCTTTCACTGGCTAACCTCTCCCAACTAATGGAGCTTGACATTTCTAAGAATTATATTGATGGTTCAATCCCTCAATAGGGAATTTAAGGAATTTGGTTTCTGTTGACTTGAGTAACAACTTTCTCATTGGTCCAATCCCCTCATCTCTAGGTGATTTAACCAATTTGACATATCTGTTCCTCGAGGAGAATGAGATCAACGGTCCCATCCCAGAAAAAATGGGGAATCTGAGAAATTTGATTGCTTTGAACCTCAGTAATAATTTCCTCACTGCTGCAATCCCATCATCTCTATGCCATTTAACCAGTTTGACATCACTGTCCCTTTCCGCAAATGAAATCAAAGGTTTCATCCCTCCAGAAATAGGAAATCTAGAAATTTGGTTGCTCTAGATCTTTGTCATAACAAGCTCATTGGAGAAATCCGATCGCACATAGGCACCCTTTCAAAACTTGCTTACCTACACCTGTCATGGAATAATCTTACAGGTAAGCTACCTCTTTCACTGGCTAACCTCACCCAACTAGTGGAGCTTGACATTTCTGTGAATAGCATTAATGGTTCAATCCCTCCCTTGATAGGGAATCTGAAAAGTCTGGTAGCTCTAGACATGAGTTCTAACTTCCTTACTGGTCCAGTCCCATCGTCTTTGGGTCATTTATCCAATTTGTTGTCTTTGAACCTTAGGTCAAATCAAATCATTCGTTCCATTCCTCTAGAAATAGGGAATCTCAAAAATCTTGATTATCTGGACCTCGGCAAAAATATCCTCGCTGGTCTGATCTCATCCTCTCTTGGTCATTTAAGCAATTTGATGTAGGGAACTTGAGAAATCTGTCTACTCTGGACCTCAGTTGTAATACCCTTGTTGGTCCAATCCCTTCATCTCTAGGTCATTTAACCAATATGACGACTCTGTCCCTTGCTTCAAATCAGATCGATGGTGTTATTCCTCCCGAAATAGGGGATATGATAAATTTGGTTCTTTTGAATCTCAGTGGCAACAACCTCACCAGTCCAATTCCTTCATCCCTAGGTCATTTAACCAAATTGAGGTTTCTATCCCTTGAGTGGAATCAAATAAATGGTTTGATCCCTATAGAAATAATAGGGAAACTTATGAATCTTGAAGAACTCTATATTAGTGGTAACAACCTCATTGGTCCAATCCCGTCATCTTTGGGAAAATTAACCAATTTGATATGTTTGAACCTTCATTCCAATCATATCAACAGTTCCATTCCTCCAGAAATGCGGAATTTGACCAATTTGATTCATCTTCAAATGTGCAATAATATCATAAAGGGTATGATACCGCAACAGCTTGCCCAATTAACCTAGCTTATGTATCTGGACCTTTCTCGAAACAAGTTGAGCGGACCCATTCCAACTAATCTTTGGAACTTATCAAAACTGCAAGACTTGCTATTGAGCTACAATTATTTGAATGGTAGCATTGCCCTTCCAATTAGTCATAGCTTAATCAATGGAGAAATACCTTCCCAACTCGAGAGGTTTAGGAATTTGCAGTTCTTCAATTTGTCCCACAATAATCTCTTTGGCATCATACCCAATTCTTTATTTTCTATACCAAGAATTGATGTATCATACAATGCTTTGGAGGGTCAAATCACAAGTGAACTTTTGCATGCGTTTTCATCTGAGGCATTTATCGGCAATGGAGGTTTATGCCTTGAAACCTCTAACGTTGACATCGTTAAAGGTTTTCATTCTTGTCCTCCGTCTCCTGGTACCATTGGCTCTCCATCTCCTACAATATTTGTCTCGCCAAATAAAAAAACAAAGAACAGAGAGTTGCACAATATCACCATTTTTTTACCAATTTCCATTGCTCTTGCCTTCTTAATCTTTGTATTATTGTACCCGGCTCGACACAAGGGTGGCAATTCCAAAATTGAAATAAGAGAAACAAAGAATGGAAATCTGTTCTCAATATGGAATTATGATGGAAGGATTGCATATGAAGACATTGTTGAAGCCATAGAGGACTTTGACATTAGATATTGCATTGGAACTGGAGGTTACGGTAGCGTTTGCAAAGCACAACTGCCCTATGGCAACATAGTTGCCCTAAAGAAACTTCACCGTTTAGAAGCTGAGAAGCCAACTTTTGACAAGAGTTTCAGAAATGAGGTACAAGTACTGACAAATATGCAGCATCGAAACGTTGTGAAGCTTTATGGGTTTTGTTTACATAAAAGGTGCATGTTTCTAGTTTATGAGTACATGGAAAGGGGAAGCTTATTTTGTGTTCTTAGAAATGAGTTTGAAGCTATGGAATTGGATTGGGTTAAGAGGGTGAACGTTGTTGAAGCCATGGCACATGCTTTGTCTTACATGCATCACAATTACACCCCATCAATTGTTCACAGAGACATATTCAGCAACAACACTCTTTTGAACTCGGAACTAGAGGCTTTTGTCTCCAACTTGTTGGAAATATTGAACAAAAACATGGATGTCGAAAATCAAAATATGCAAAAATATAATTTATAATAAAAGAAATAGACTTATCGATTGAGGCGTGTGCGAACACTGTCCTTAAGAGTTGATTTGCGCCCCTCGGAATGAATCACTCGGTGCATCTAGGTCCTCTAGCGCCCCAACCCTCCAGGATACAACAATCGTGTTCCTCGTACACGTGCACTCGCAAGTACAAGGAACCGAACAGCTCTTGATCGTTCCATGAAAATATTCAATAAAATTGAAGAAAACTATATGAAATTTTATATAAAAGAAGTTTATAGATGGAGAGAAAAAAAGGATTGAGAAAAAGCTTTCTAAAACTTTGTTATGGGTTTTTCTCATACCAAGGAAGAAGAAGAAGACAACTAAAAAATCCATAAAATGATAATGGAAAAATCTTTTTTTTTTTTTAAAAGGACGTGTAACCCCCCAACAATAATATGCTCACTAACTCATAATAATGGACCAAATACATAAATGACATGATGGTCATAAAATCACATATAATAAATAATAATTTGAATCACATATTTTTTATTTTATTTATAAAAAATCCAACACGACTTTGGCACAGCAAGATTGCTAGATCTTGATTCTTCCAATCAAACTATGATTGCTGGCACTTATGGATATATTGCTCCAGGTAAGTTATATTTCTACTTCTTAATTTTTTGTTTGCCTTCTTTCTTTCATAACTGTTTGAAATATGAATTTCATTTCATTCGTTCTATTTATTTATTTATTGAATCTTTAATATTTTGCAGAGTTTTAGCCCTCACTTATTATTCTAGTATAATTTGGACTATCTGCTACCTGGCTAGATGTGGCCTACCTAGAAATGTTGACAAATATAATTACATTTCTATCAACAAAAAAATTATCTATTTCTTTCAATAATTTGAAAAGTTTATTCAGTATAAAATGAGCCCAATACTATTAACAGAAAGTATAACAGGAAAGAGTTGAATTATTTCAAAGCACATACCTTTATAGAGCAAGCATTATCAGCATCGATTTCTTATACAATTTGTGTGCGAGGAAAAAAATTTAACTCCTCGTATATATCTTTTGTGTTAGCAGAACTTGCATACACTATGGTCGTGACTGAAAATTGTGATGTTTATAGCTTTGGGGTGGTTGCGCTAGAAACAATAATGGGAAGGCATTCTAGGGAGTTCCTCTCATCATTATAATCATTATCTGCTTAAAATATAATGCTAAGTGATGTGTTAGACCCACGCATCACACCTCAAGCAAATCAACTGCTTGTGCATGATATTGTTCTTGTTGCTACACTTGCATTTGCATGCTTACGGATTGAACCAAAATCTCAGCCAACAATGCAACATGTGTCGCAAGAATTTCTTGCCCAGAGGACACCAATAGCCAAGCCTTTTCATGCAATTATAATATCACAACTCAGGAGCCAAGAAATATTTGTAGTAGATGAAGGAGACAGATAATCATGAAATTCATATTGTCAGGTTATTTAAAATGTTATGGTGAACTAGGATTTCAACTTGGACTAAAATCTTGGGACAGCATAGTAGTTTTTGTTCTATATATAAAACTCAAATCGTACCAATTTTTATTACATTTGTTCCGGTCCTCCTTCATTCCTCCAAAATGCATTGAACATGGACTGTATCTAATTAGTATCTCTCTGGATTACAGAATTTGGCATGGGACTTGGTTGGAAAAAAAGAGTAAAAGTGGGATCTAGGACAGCGAGGGGATTGGCATATGTTCCTGCAGTTGCAACTCATCCATTGATTATAGACTGTTACACCACATGGCAACACCCACATTAGGAAGAGAATTAGCTACCCTGTTACATTGTGCAAGCCACAGCCCGTCCCTTAAGGGGCAAGTTCCTAAAGCTCTGCTGCAAACACTAGTAGATAGGGGTGTAATGAGCTGAGTAGTAGGTTTCTCAAGCTCAGCTCGTTAAATTAACGAGCTCAAAAGTAAAGATTGAGCTCAGCTCATTTAGCTTATAAATGAGCTCGAACGAACCTTTAAACGAGCTGAGTGCAAATAGTACTTTAAATAAACTTTAAAATAACACTCGAGCTCAGTTTGTTTATTTCACAAGTGAGCTTGAACAAGTTTTATATTAAGCCAATCTTGAGTCAAGCTTGAATAGCTTGCCTTGTTTAACAGCCCGGCTAGTAGAGGAGCCCTCATTCCTTATAAAACTGACCATCCATTGTCCATTATAGTCTCGGATAAGACCAACTGCTCCCGCCGGCCCTGGGTTGCCAAGGAACCCGATCCTTCATGTCAGTACTGTGTTTGCTCAAGCAATCTAAAACTTCCTTGGAAAACAACTTGAGCTTGGTTGTAGACATTTATTACAAAATTAGGAGAAGGAGGTCAACTATTTTGTAAATTTCTGGAAAAATGTGGACAATTCTTCTTGGGAGCCTAATTGCTTTGTCTTCTTTTTTTTTTTTTCTTTTTTCTTTTTTTTTTAGGGTAAATTGTACTTTAAGGTCCAAAGTTTAAATTATGTCAATTTGATACCCAAATTATTAGTTGATTTGCAATTTGGGCCTGTCATCAGATTTTTTTTGTATTATCCCTACTTTGCCCTTTTTATGGGTTTGAAAACCATATTTTGCCCCTATCAACATCTAATAAACCCTTATATTTTGATTGGATTTAAATCACTTTACTGTCAGATTTGTGGTTTTGTAAATGAAAAATATAGATATTTATTAGATGTTGAGAGGGGTAATATAGAGAGAGAGAAGATGAGAGTGATTCAAATCTGTTCAAAATAATAAAAGTTTATTAGATGTTGGTAAGGGTAAAATAAGGTTGTCAAACCCATAAAAAGGGCAAAGTAGGGATAAAACATCAAATTTTGACGGTAGACCCCAAATTGCAAGTCAATTTTTAATTTGGGTACTGAATTGACATAATTTAAACTTTAGACCCTAAAGTGAAACTTGACCCAAACTCTAGACCCTAAAATGCAATTTACCCTTTTTTTTAATAAGACGCTACAATCATATTATTTCCACCCAATTGATGATGCCAACAAACTTTAACATCATTTTAAATCCGTTCAACTGTTGAATTTTTAAGAATCTAATTGTGTCAAACAAAGCTATGCCTGGGGATGCTTTGTGGGGACATTTTGATAGATTTAAAACTTAAGTTATCACAGGGCAGCTGCTGGGATTAATTTCTGGGAGTTAATTTCAATTGATGATGCCAACAATTGAAGTGAAGAAGACCAACATTTCACCTCTATGTGTGTGTGCGTTTGGCCTCCTCTTTGCCAGATCGTGTTTGTAAGACGTTCCCCTGTGACTGATATAATGGTTTAAGCCTCTGTCTTTGCTCCCAAAATAATAATAAATAAATAAATTGGTCCCCCAAACAACAGTTGCATAATCTTACAAAAAGCACTGAACTTGCAAAAACACCTTTTTTATTTTATTTTCTTTTATTTTTTTACCTCTGGCGCAAAATCCTACTGCTTTCGTAAATTGCCATCTACAGGCCCTGCATTGGCCTCATTCTGTAAAAAGACTTTGTTTTATATTTTTTTCATATATTTTCTTTCTTTCTTTCTTGCTTTTCTTTTTTTTTTTTTTAATGGGAATTTTTTGTTCATATATATTCACACGTATATTTTCCTGTGTGTCCTTCGTCAATCCACAAAATGCATTAATGTGGACCTTATCTAAATACTCTCTCTAGAACCAGATTGTGGCTTGGGACTTCCTTAAAATAAGAGAATAGAAGTGGCGTTGAGGACAACGCCAGTCATCCATCGTCCATTCATCCAGTGCTTTCGATTAGAACACCCAAACGGGCTCCACCTTAAAGATCTATACATAAAGCTTGACAACCCATGTTAGGGGTTAGAAGACTTAACTAGGTCCTCAGTTGCTAGTCCCCTCTTATATGGAAAAGTTATAGCTGATGGCTAGCCTTGATAGATAGACCAGAAGACCTTGACTCCTAGTGCATGGATCACGACAAAATCCTATATATGGGTCTCACTTCTAATACCCCCATGGATCCAATTCATCCATCTGCAAGTCATTTAATTAGTCTGACTTCTCTGTTTCTTGATTGGATTATTCTAATCAACGGTGTCATCGATCTCTCCTGATATTGGAGATATGAAAAATCTGCTTGTTTGGAGCCTCGGAGGTAACAACTTCATTGGCCAATCCTTGCAGCTCTGGTTCAATTAACCAGAATCACATTTTGGATCTTGATTCCAATAAATTCAGTGGTTTCATTGCTCCAAAAATAGGGAATTTGAAAAAAGTTACTACTTACTAATATCAAATGGCCCATTATATTCATACATCATCACCATAGGTTATGGGACAAAAAGTCATATGATTATTTATTATGGTCTTCGTCACTTGGAGTCTTTAAAGTGATGGGTCTTGTAGAGCCTTATTTAGCTGCAAATGACTAATTTGAGTTGCATATGTGACTTGGTCCTCAAATGCAACTTCTCAGATGGTTCTACTTAGATTCTTTCTTTCTTTCTTTCCTTTTTCCCTTTTGTAACTTACATCTAAATTTATTAACTAATCTTAGATTTGACCCTTCTCAAAAAAATTTAGCCCTTAGATTTTTTCACCTTAGCTTCCATACCTTTGAAATGGCGTTACCTCATATTCATCACTTTCACGACAGGTGCCTATCAAAATTTTTCAAAATATTAATTATTAGTTTTAAATTTTCTTTTGTACGTCTTGTTCTTGTTCAATAAAAATATTAGAAAAAAAATTTGCAAAAACTTTAGGCAATTGATCTTTTTATTTCTTTTTTTGGTACTTTGAATTAGGATAAAATTGTAGAAACTAACCACAATTTGACCTTTCTAGATCAAATTCCTGACTCCACTATTATTGGAAATTAAACAAGCTAGAGCTTATTTACATTTTTTAAAATTTTATTAGGTGGATTTAAGTTAGAGCGTTAGAGTTCAACAATAAATAGGCCCCACCTCAAATAATCATAATTTCATATGGTAGACAAAGTAGTAGCAACGACTATCACTGTTTTTGGTCACGCCTAGTCTTTGAGTTAGAGTAGGATTCACATTGGGATGGTTCACACCCAAATGCAACTTCTCGGGCAGTTCTTCTTGTATCGTAGGTGATGGGCTAAAAAGGTAGTCAGCGACAAAAAGACGCAAAGACGACTTCGTGTGCACGGGTCAAGACTCAACAGACGTACCCACCATTTTAAAAAGCAATCAACCTGCTACCCAATTAAACGTAAACATGGCCCCATCCATCTCCATTTCCGTTTCCCTTGTTTCAACAGCATGGGTTTTCTATGCTGCTACCGTCATGTTAGTGGCTACATCTGAATCGTCACTGCTACAATTGGAAGCGCTGGCTATACGCAACAGTGGTTGGTGGAATGACTACTCCACAAACCACACCTCCAGTCATTGCACGTGGCCCGGTATCACTTGCAATAATGTTGGAAGTATCACTCAGATTTCCCTATCACGTGGTGAGCACCCAGTGAATGATAAGTTTGGGAAATTCAACTTCTCTTGCATCCCAAACCTTAAAAGTCTTGATCTCCCGGGAAACGGACTGAATGGGAGCATCCCGTCCCAAATAGGTGCCCTTTCAAAACTCACCTACTTAGACCTGTCGTCCAATAATCTTACAGGTGAGCTTCCTCTTTCCCTGGCTAACCTCACCCAACTATTCACGCTTTCTCTTTATCGCAATCATATTAGTGGTTCAATTCCTAACTCGATAGGGAATCTAAAGAATTTGGTTTATCTGTACTTGTTTGATAACCGCCTCACTGGCCCAATCCCGTTATCTCTTGGTAATTTAACCAAATTGGAGTATTTGGTCCTTCATTCAAATCGAATCAACGGTTCAATCCCTCAGTCCATATGGAGTTTAAAGAATCTGTGTGGTCTGAGCTTGAGTAATAACAGCCTTGTTGGTCCAATCCCTTCATCTTTGGGTCATTTAAGCAATTTGACAATTCTATACCTTGAGTCGAATCAACTCAACAGTTCTATCCCTACGGAAATAGGAAACTTGAGAAATCTGAAATTTCTGGACCTCAATGATAATATCCTTACTGGTTCAATCCCTGCATCTCTTGGTCATTTAACCAATTTGACGTTACTGTACCTTGGTTCGAACCAAATCAATGGTGTCATTCCTCTTGAAATATGGGATATGATAAATCTAAGTTTTTTGAACCTCGGTACTAACAACCTCACCTAGGAAGCACGGACACGGCTAAAATGGTGCTGTGGGTGTGTCCGACACGTGTCAGACACGGACACGCCTCCGACACGTGTCGGACACGGTTTCAAAGTGTCCAAAAAATAAAAAAAATATAAAAAAAATTGGACACAGCTCGGACACGGCTCAGACACTTTGTGGACACGGGCCTTCATCGTCGACGTAAGTGGACATCCGTAGGCCGGAAAAATCAACCAAAAAAAAGAAAGAAGAAAAAGAAAAAGAAACAAAACTACTGCGTCACAGTTGCCGGAGGTGGACGAGAACTGCTGTGTCAACGCAGTTGCCGGAGGTGCACGGAAACTGCTGCGTTACAGTTGCCGGAGGTCGACGAAACATCTCTGCAAAAAGTCAGCGCGCAGTGCAAGCGTCCCTCCGATTCTCTCTCCATCGCTCTCTTCTCTCTCTGCTTTTCTGCTCTCTCCGATTCTCTCTCCATCGCGGTCTCTTCTCCTTGCTTTTCTCGGTGCTTGGACTGATGGAGAAGAGCGTGAGGCTAGAAGTAAAGAGCGTGAGGCTAGAAGCCCCTTTTTGACATTTCCGTCATGCCTTGGTGCCTCACCAGTCCCCACTTTCCCACTTTACACCAGTCCCCACTTTCCCACAGCTGTAAAGTGGAAACAGCTTTATGTTTCCTCAATTCCAAGAGTTGCTAATTAGTATATTAAAAAAATAAAAGAGTTTTGGAACAATAATTTTGTACATAGGGGCATACGTCCCTTATGATGGAATGCAAAAACAATTACCCCATAGTCCCATACATATATATATATATATATATATACATATACAATTTTATATATATAATTATAAATATATATTTATTATTTATATATATATATAATATATATTTATTATTTATATATTGCCGTATCCCTGCCGTGTCGTATCCTGAGTTTTTTAGAAGTTGCCGTGTCGAGGTGTCCGTGTCGTGTCGTAACCGTGTCCCGTGTCCGTGTCCGTGCTTCTTAGAACCTCACTGGTCCAATACCTTCATCTCTAGGTCATTTAACCAAATTGACGCTTCTATCCCTAGATCAGAATGAGATAAATGGTACGTTACCGAATGAGCTTTTTCAACTAACCCAACTTACTCATCTAGACCTTTCCCGAAACAAGCTAAGCGGACCCATTCCAACTTATCTTGGGAGTTTTAGGAACCTA
Organism: Liquidambar formosana; assembly: GCA_039720395.1. Lineage (NCBI taxonomy): Eukaryota > Viridiplantae > Streptophyta > Magnoliopsida > Saxifragales > Altingiaceae > Liquidambar > Liquidambar formosana. The sequence goes on from CM077832.1 coordinate 5,840,416, forward strand.
GATTTCTTGAATTTATCCCACAATAATCTCTCTGGCACCATACCTGATTTTCTCATTTCTGTACCAACAATTGACTTATCATACAATGCTTTGGAGGGTCCAATCGCAAAAGATTTTTGGAGTACGTTTTCATCCAAACCAATTATCGACAATAAAGGTTTATTCCTCAACACCTCTAAGATTCAAATCATTTATGGTTTTCATTCTTGCCCTCCATCACCTACAACCGTTGGCTCTTCATCTCCTATAATCTTTGTCTCATCAAATAAAAAAACAAAGAGCAGAACTTTGCATAGTATCACCATTTTTCTTCCAATTTCCATTTGTCTTGCCTTCTTAATCTTTCTATCATTGTACCTTTCTCAACACAAGGGTGACAATTCCAAAATGGAAACAAGAGCAACAAAGAATGGAAATTTGTTTTCAATATGGAATTACGATGGAAGGATCGCATATGAAGACATTGTTGAAGCGACAGAGGACTTTGACATCAAATATTGTATTGGCACTGGAGGTTACGGAAGTGTTTACAAAGCACAGCTACCTTGTGGCAACATAGTTGCCTTAAAGAAACTTCACCGTTTTGAAACTGAGGAACCTGCTTTCAACAAGAGTTTCAAAAATGAGGTACAAGTACTAACAAAGATTCCGCATCAAAACATTGTGAAGCTTTATGGGTTTTGTTTACATAAAAAGTGCATCTTTTTGGTTTATGAGTACATGGAAAGGGGAAGCTTATTTTATGTTCTGAGAAATAAGGTTGAAGCAATGGAATTAGATTGGGTTAAGAGGGTGAACATTGTCAAAGGTGTGGCACATGCATTGTCCTACATGCATCACAATTGCAACCCACCAATTGTTCATAGAGATATATCAAGCAACAACATTCTTTTGAACTCAGAATTAGAAGCTTTTTTCTCTGACTTTGGCACAGCTAGACTACTGGATCCTGATTCTTCCAATCAAACTATAATTGCAAGAACTTATGGATATATTGCTCTAGGTAAACTAATGCTCCTTTAGTTTTTTGTCCCCCTTCTGTCTTTCATAACTGTTTAAGAAATGGACATCTTTTTCTTTTCTTTTTTTTTTTTGTTCATAACTGTTTAAGATATGGATTTCATTTACTAATGCCCCAAATTATTATTCTAATAAAATTGGTACTAGTACTATCTCCTACTTGGCAAGAGGTCGCCTGTTTAGAAATAGTTAACAATTAAATATAACCATATGTATTGCAATGTAAAAAAAGGATCTGTATCTTTCAATAATTTGAGAAGTCTTCATTCATAAGAAGATGAGGCTAATATTACTGAAAAAGTATGACAAGAAAGAGTTTGTTGCTAAATTATTTTGAAACATATATCTTCATAGAGCAAGCATATCATAATAGATATCTCATACCATTGTTTGCCCACAAGAGAAAAGATTTAATTCCTCATAAAGATCTGTTGTCTATGTAGAACTTGCCTACACCATGGCTCTGACTAAAAAATGTGATGTATATAGCTTTGGAGTGGTTGCGCTAGAAACATTAATGGGAAGGCATCCTGGGGAATTCCTCTCATCGTTATCATCATCTGCTCAGAATATAATGTTAAGTGATGTGTTAGACCCACGTATCTCGCCTAGAACAAATCAACTGCTTGCGCACGATATTGTTCTTGTTGCAACACTAGCATTTGCATGCTTACGTATTGAACCAAAATCTCGACCAACAATGCAACGCGTGTCTCAGGAATTTTCTTGCTCAGAAGATACCAATAGCCAAGCCTTTTCATGCAATTCCAATATCACAACTCAGGAGCCAAGAAATGGTTGCAGCAGATGAAGGTGATAGTTAATCATGGAATTCATAAGCAAGATGTAAATCGAGGAGTCTACAGGCCCTCTTGATTTCCCATAGTTTTTCCTGTGTAGCTATGTTGTTTTGGTATTTGATGGGGTGCGCTGGTCTTGTAATTTGAGTGTTTTTCTAATTCAATTTAATAAAATTTACCTTTTGCTGATGTGAACACCTAGTTTGAAAACAAAACAATTACTTGGTACTTCAGGGGAAATGTGAACGCTTAGCTAGCTTGACTCAATGTGCTAAAACAGCGTATATTAGATGGTCATCATGTTTTACATACAAATCCATCATCATAATTGGGTCCATTACAGAAAATGGCAGGTAGCCTTACAAGTGGAATTGAATATTTAAATCCTTAAAACTGATCCTTAATCACCATTTGTGGTGATACCTCCAATTTTTTAAATATGGCCATATTATAGATGAAATATTAGTAGCTTTAAAGGCTAAGAGCCTAGGAGAGAGAGAGAGAGAGAGAGAGAGAGAGAGAGAGAGAGAGAGAGAGGGGGGGAGGATGGTGGGTTTGGTTAAATAATGGAATCATTCAATTTCCATGGAACATCCAAACAGACCCTAAAATAAAAAACTAAAAAGTTCGAAGGGTCAATTTTTTTTCTTAAGAAAATAGAACAATTTGAATAATGAATCAATAAATTGTTAGTGAAGCTAACTTACTCGATAATGAGTGCTCGTCTCGTTGCATTTGCATACCAGAAAAACCAAAAACGTCTATATATAATTAGGACAAAAGTTATTCAAAGCGTGATAATAAAAAGTACTTTTAGTCTCCGTCAGATGGAAAACATGGTTTCAACTAGGGGTGTTAATGGTTTTGGTTAAAACCGAGAACCAAACCGAACCAAACCGAACCGGGCGGTTTGGTTTGGTTTTTTTGTCATTAGGTTTGGTTATGGTTTTAATTTTAGAAAACCGAACTCAATTGGTTTGGTTTTGGTTTTCAGTTTTAAAAAACCAAACCAAACCGAAAAACCGAAAAAACCGAAAAATATAATATATATATATATATAAGTTTATATATTATATATATATATATAAACTTAAAATTTGTAAATTCCCAATTCTAATAAGGGTAAAATAGGTAATGGGCTTGTTTTTGTTGATTTTAAGTTTCTTATTGTTTTTTTTTTTTTTAGATTAACATGTATTAAACTAGCTATTAATTTTGTGTGTATTAATGTTGTGTGTGATATTGACATATTGATATATGTCAATATGTTTCTATTTTGATACGATGTTTGTTTTTTTTAGTTGCTAATGTAATGCTTTTATTAAAAATGTTTTTATTTGGAGTTTGGCATGTCATTTTTTTCATTTTCAATTATTTGTTGTTACTTGATAGGTTAAAACCGAAACCGAACCGAACCAAACCGAAATATAATGGTTTAGTTTGGTTTGGTTTTTTTATAGTATGGTTTGGTTTTGGTTTTGGTTTGGGAGGAACAAAACCGAAGTATAATGGTTTGGTTTGAAATCTCCCCTAAAACCGAACCAAACCGAACCATTAACACCCCTAGTTTCAACACTGCTTTTAAACCTACAAAGCGTGTTTTTTTAAAGCGCTACTAGCTAATAGAAAGCGTGTTTATAAATTACGCTTGCATAATAATTAAAAATTAAAATTAGTAAAAAGCGCTTTTTTAATAGCGCTTTCAATATAAGAAAAAGTCACTCTGTAATTACAAATCGGGTTTTCACTATCACAAGAATCGCCCCAATGAGAAAAGCGAGCAAGACAGAGTGGGGCTTACAATCCAAAGCGAGCTCCGGAGATCGAAAGCCGAGCTTCGTCCTATCTGACAAAGCGCGACCACGATCGTCACTCCTCTAGAGATCGAGATCGTCCCTTCTGGTCCAACATCGAAAACCACCTTGAATTTAGGGTTTCTCTGTAGAACTCCAACATCTCACTCTTCTTAATCTTTCTCCTCTTCCTCACCGGATCGATTTCCATCTTTTCAATCTTCAATCGTTTGGTGAGTCATTTCTCTCATGTAGGCTCTGCAATTCGAATTTCCATCAATATATATACGTTTATTAGCTTTTAATTTATTTTCTTTTATAAACATTGTTATTCACCAAATTGATTAACTTTTAATTTAATATTTAATTATTAATAATCAAAACCGATTTGCATTGGGTCCTTAGGTTCTAGTCCCCTTCTTAGATGGAAAAGCCATAGCTGCCGGCGATTACCTTGCCTTGATAGATAGAATCAAAGAGACCTTGACCCTTGTGCACAGATTAAGTCAAAATCTTCTAATAAAGTCTCTGAGCATGAATCAGGCAATTGCATTGCTCCAATTCACTTTATGCGACAATATTATTACACTTAAACCATAGCCTCCACCATTTCAATTTCTCTAGTTTTAGTTTTCCCTATCCTACTTCTATGATGATTGTGACAGCATCTGAATCATCATCCCTAGAATTAGAAGCTGAGGCTCTGCTCAACTATGGTTAGTGGAGTGAATACACAAACGACACCTCAGGTCATTGCAAGTGGCCGGTGTACGTTGCGATTGTGCTGGAAGCGTCATTAAGATTTTTTTACCTCAGGAGTACCAAGTGGGAGATAAGTTTGGAAAACTCAGCTTCTCTTGCTTCCCAAATCTTGTCTATCTTGATCTTGTGAGCAATAGACTCGAGGGGAGCATCCCAATCCAAATAGGACCTCTTTCAAAACTCGCTCACCTTAGCCTGTTGGAGAATTATCTTACCGATGAGCTACCTCTTTCACTAGTCAACCTCACCCAACTAGTGCAGCTCGATGTTTCTGCCAATAGCATTAGTGGTTTAATCCCTCCCTGGATAGGGAATCCGAAGAATCTAATAGCTTTAGAACTGAGTTGACTTCCTCACTGGTCCATTCACTTCATTTTTGGGTCATTTTTCGAAATTGATGTTTCTAATCCTTGGGTGGAATCAAATCAACAGTTCTATCCCTCTAGAACTGGGGAATCTCAAAAATCTTGTTGCTTTGAACCTCAGCAAAAATATCCTCATTGGTCTAATCCCTTCATCTTTGGGATATTGAAGTAATATGGTGTATTTGAACCTTGATTCAAATCAAATCAGTGGTTGTATCCCCACAGAAATAGGGAGCTTGAGAAATCTAGTAACGCTGGATCTTAGTAATAATACCCTTATTGGTTGAATTCCTTCATCTGGAGGTCATTTTACCAACTTGAGGACTCTGTCCCTTGAGTGGAATCAAATAGATGGTTTGATCCCTTTAGAAATAGGGAATCTTATGAATCTGGAAGAACTGTGATTAAGTGGTAACAACTTCATTGGTCCAGTCCCTCCAGCTAGAAATGGGGAATTTGATAAATCTAGTTCATCTCAAATGTTCAGTAATAAGATAAATGGTGCAATACTGAATACGCTTACTCAATTGACCCAACTTGTGTATTTGAACCTTTCCCAAAACAAGGTAACCAGACCCATTCTAACTAATCCTTGGAGTTTACCCAAAATGCATTACTTGTCATTAAGCAACAATTATTTGAATGGGTAGCATTTCCCTTCAGATTAGTACTTATTTTGGACTAAGTACTATTGACCTTAGTCATTACTTAATTAATGGAGAGATACCTCCCCAACGCGAGATCTTTAAGGAATTAGACTTCTTGAATCTATCCCACAATAATTTTTTTCTAGAACCATTCCCAATTTTCTCATTAATGTACCAAGAATTGATTTATCATACAATGCTTTGGAGGATCAAATCACAAGTGATCTTTGGAATGCGTTTTCATAAGACATTATTAGCAATGAAGGTTTATGCCTAGACACCTCTAACATTGACATCATTGATGGTTTTCGTTCTTGCCCTCCATCTCCTACAACCTTTGGCTCCCCATCTCCTACAATCATTGCCTCTTCAAGTATAAAAAAAAAAACGAAGAATACAGTAGTGCACTATGTCAACATTTTTCTTCCCATTGCTATTTCTCTTGCCTCCTTAATCTTTGTATTACTGTACCTCTCTCGACACAAGGGTGAGAATTCCACAACTCAAGCAAAAGCAACAAACAATGGAAATGTGTTCTCAATATGGAATTATGTGGTCGCGCTAGAAGCATTAATGGCAAGGCATCCATGGGAAATCTTCTCATCATTATCATCACCATCTGTTGATCATGGAATATTTCATATTGTCAAGTTATGTAAAACGTTTCAATAAACTATGGTTTCAACTTGAAGTAAAATCTTCGTCAGCATATGTATGGTTATTGGTTTATATATAGAGCATAAAACATACCAATTTTAGCACATTTGTTCCTGTTTGTCTTTCTTCATTCCACAAAATGCATTAAAATGCACCGTCTAGTACAGTTATAGACATTGTTACATCACATGGCAACAGGCACATTAGGGAGAGAATTATCTACCCTGTTACATTGTGGCAACATGTGTACAATTTTAGGTGGGATTCAGATAGCAAACATTCTGGCTGATTGTTAGAGTTGGAATGATAACCAAGCTGTGGGAGTCACTTTCAACCATTAATTTATGCATTACAAGATCCAAAGCCTTAATCAGATGACGAAAAGATCAGATTGGTTTTAGTAATTGGAACAAACAGCTGCATATAAAGGAATTGGTACATCCATTTTATTGGCAATGTTTCTTCCTCGCGTCATATTCATCTATAATTGATATTTTGGCTCTTTGTGAGAGTATAAACTTAATGGTCAGGTTCTAGAGTGTTGTAGGCTTGTAGCTAGGCCTCATCAAAAGCCCAAGGCCCATGGGCAGCCCGAAGCCTGAAGGAAAAAACCCGGCTCAAGCCCAAAAAGGTCTGAGCTCGAGTCCAGCCTGAGTACCCTTGGGCTAGGCCTGGGCCTTTAGTTGAAGCCCGAGCCCAGCCTGAAGTCTGGCCAGAAAAGCCCAACATGGGGTAGTCCGACCAGAGCCCAGCCCGAAGCCTAGCACTGTGGCAGGCTATGAGTCCACTTATGAGTATATGACTACTACTCACTTTTTCGGGGAAGTTTCTTTTGGTGACAATGTATTGAATTAATACCAATAGAAGGATATTCTCTGTTATCTTACAACAAATGGATAGTCAACTTAATAACAAGTGACTACTTACATTCTCTGTTTTGGTATTACAATAAGAAGTGGTCTCTAAAAGTTAATTTATTTCACTTTGTTTGCTTTTACAGCAGTCAACACTACAATCAAACTACCCTACAATTAAATTATATTCATATTTACTTTTACTTGAACTTATATTCAAAAAACTACTAGTTATATTTTAATAACATTATCAACATTACAATATATTAGTTGAGTTAACTTATTATATGTTTATTTCAAAAAGTTCATGAATATAAGTTACATTTATATATATGATTATTGTATATTTGCATTCAATAATTATTTGATTTTGCACTAAATTTTATACCTTAGAAGTTTAAGCCCAAAAGGCCCGAAGCCCAAAGCCCAAGCCCAAGCCCAAGACTAGACCTGAAGCTTGAAGCCCAAGCCCGAAGCCCATAAAAGCCCAGGCCCATGCTTCACATAGGGAATGGCTATTGCAACCCCCCAATCCTATAAGTTGCCCCCCACATTTTTTAATTAAAAAATTTATTACGTAAAATTACCAAAAAGGGTTTATCCCGACACCCACCCCATTGGCGACTCTCTCTAGCACCCACCCCACCGGCAACCCTCTCCCGCACCCCTCTTCTTCCTTCCTCCTCTTCCTCTTCTTCTCTTCCTTTTTTTTTTTTTTTCCTTTCCTTCCCAGAACCCCTCTCTCGCACCCTTCTCTCGTTGGCAACCCTTCCTCTCTCCCGTCGGCCTTCCTCCTCTTCCCTCTTCTTTTCTTCTTCTTCCTTTTTTTTTTTTTTTTCCTTTTCTTTTCTTCTCGTCTTCCCTCCCATCGGCAGCAGATCTGACCAGCAGAGCAAAAAAAAAAAAAAAAATGGAGGTTTTGAAAAAAAAAAAAAAAACCTCCCTTGCCTTTCACACACAGATCTGACCAGAGCAAAAAGAAAAAAAAAAAAAGTCACCTGCCATTGCCGTCACTATCGGCGACCCCCTCTCCCACAGATCTAACCTCCCTCGCCAGAAAAAATGGAGGTTTTGAAAAAAACACCTCGCTTGCCGGAAAACCACAGATCTAACCAGCAGAGGGGAAAAAAAAAATAAAAAAAAAATAGAAAGAGAGAGAGAAAGAAAAGGAGAAGAAGAAAGAAGACGTCGCCGGCGTCGCTGTCGCTGATCTTCGCTTTCCTCGGTGTCGCCGGTCTTTGCTTTCCATCGGGGCTGTGGGGGGGAGTGGGATGGGTGAGAAGGGTTAGGGTTAGAAGGAGGGATATTTTAGTCCTTGAGGGGGGTGGGCATGTAAATTGAGGGGGTGGGAAAATCAGGAGGGGCGACTTATCTCTTTGAGGGGTTGCAATAGCCGCACCCCTTCACATATTCTTTCAAAGCCCGCCCTGGCCTGGCCCAATGAACAGTACAAGCCCGAAAGGCCTAGCCCGATGCTGAGGCCTACTTGTAGCCACTAGCCAATGACTAATGTTTGTGAAGCTAGCCAGTACAGCCTTTATTAATCGTAGACCTCAAGGTAATATATTAGTGCCTTAATTCTTTGTTGATGACCGGAGATCTTGAAGGGAGACTATAATTAAAATTTCTGATCATTTTTATTTTTAATTTATAATTAGGTAAGGAGATATGATGCATTTGAGACCATCGAGATCCAAATAGTTGAAATCTGATTGTTATAGCTCATATATGGCATCAAGGATGTTATTTGAGGCATAAAACCAGTGATCTCTAGGCATCTTGTGTCAAACAAAGTTACTGTTGACCTTATCTAAATGCATTAATGTGGACTTTATCTAAATACTCTCTCTGGAACCAGATTGTGGTTTAGGACTTACTTGAAATAAAAGAATAGAAGTGGCGCTGAGGACAACGCCAGTCATCCATCGTCCATTCATCTAGTGCTTTTCAATTAGAACATCCAAAAGGGCTCTGCCTTAAAGATCTCTACGTAAAGCTTGACAACCCATGATAGGGGTTAGAAGTAGGCTTGGCAATTTGGGTGGGTTTGGGTTGGGTATAAATGGGTTTGGGTTGGGTTTGGGTTGGGTCATTAATGGGTCATGTAATTTGTGTCATTAATGAGTTGGGTTATGCCCAACCCAATTACTGTGTATACCCAAAACCAACCCGCAACTGACCCAATTATGACCCAACCCAGATCTAAACCTAATCCATTTTCTAACCCGACCCGTTTTCCTTACTCGACCCTTTTTGTGCTCGTGTGTGTGTGTGTGTTTTTTTTTCCTTTCTCTCTCTCTCTCTCCAATATCCTAAAAATTCTCTCCACTTCAGCTTACAAGTTACAAGACATGTACAAAATAAATGGACAACCAACCCAATTATGACCTAACCCATATCCAAACCCGACCCATTTTTTTCGACCCGACCCGTTTTGTGCCCTAGGTTGGTTGGTTGGTTTGTTTGTTTGTTTGTTTTTTTTTTTTTTTTTCTCTCTCTCACAAAAGACATCATTGGAAAGAAGCATACACACACACACACACACACACTCTCTCTCTCTTTCTCATCCTAAAAATTCTCTCCACTGAGCCATTCCATCAGCTTACAAGTTAGAAAACATGTACAATGACAGTAAATAAATGGACAAAACAAGCAAAGATGCAAAAATAGAGTAACATTACTTTGCACAAGGAGAGTATAAACATCTCTTTAAAATTTAAATATGGACAAAGTAAATCAGTAGACTATATCAGCATATAAATCTATTAACACTAGTCCCAAAAAATCAAAGTCAAAGTCCAAAACAACTGGCCAACCCAACCAGAGACGCAAGCAAAATGGAAAACCAAGTAATAAGCCACAATAGAAGATGAAGCAAGGAAAGCTCAGCTAAGAAAAACCAGCAATGCTAGAACCATAGAAATCACCCAAAGCAAACACCTAAATTGGAAATGCCAAAACTCCCAACTAGACAACGGACAACTAAACACCCAAAAAATTCCCAGCAATACCCAATTAAACACTGATCTCCACCCTCTGTTACAGAGCCATATATCTATCCCACTCTTTTCCCCCTTCTTTGCCACCTTGGGTTTTCTCAAAAACAACTCAGTAACAGATCCTATCACCACCCCTGTCCAGCATAAAGCACATTCCTTCTCTTAGAGCCATGGAATTGTAAATTCTCCCTCCATGTTTTTTATCAACTGATATTTTTTATCAACTACTCTGAAGCGTGCCATGTTCACAGATGTTAATGAAGTCTATGAACTAAGTACTTGGATCTTTCATCCTGACTAAAACTACTACTCAGGAAAAAGCCAATGGTCTCACTTAAGCACCCCTAGTTCAAAACAAAAAAACAATTTAACAACATGCAAAATAATTCAAGAGATGCAACAATCAAATTAATCTGTAGGATGGCAACTTAAACAAACTGATTACAACACGGAATGCAAATTGAAGTATATAACTAGATCGTTGAAATTTTGGGACAATGATTTTAACAATGTTCTTTAGGAGAGAACCATCAAAACATTGTGGCAAGATCATTTTTACAGTAATCACTCAACATACTTTTTGGCCAAACCAATCCCACCTTTGGCCTTTGTAGAATCTGACCCACCAGCAGGAATAGTATAGAACCTCCTCGAAGTCGTCATCCTTCTAGTAAACTTTGGGCTTGTATGAAGTGACATGGCCATCAGGAATTTGAAGCTTCAGGCTAGGAGTTGCCATTTCTAACTGTCAAGCTCAACGACCGGAACGTTAAAACAAGATTTGACCTTCTCAACAACTAAACAGAGGAATTGCAGAGAAGGAGTCATCGTCTTCACATCGTGAGAAGACGAAATACTGAGAAAATTAGCTCAAAAAAGCAGAACACTTCAATCAAGTGGATCCACTTTTCGTTTTCTTCTCCCTATAAATCAAGCAGCTACGACCCTTTGAACTCCTCAAACGAATGGAAGCTTGGTCATTTTGTACGGAAAATTCTGCATATAAATCACAACAGCAAAAATTTTCAGCAGTCTTCGTCTTCAATTTGAAAAAAATCCAAACCCCACATACATCAAACCATGAAAGAAACCCCTAAATAACAAAACCCAGAAAGGGAAGAAAACCCACATTCATATATAAAGAGAAGTCCAGACACCCAAAGAGAAATTAAACTGATACACCCACATAGCAAAACCCCAAAATTACAAACCCTAGATTTACAAGAGAAAGATTGAAAATTTTTTTTGGTGATTTTACTAGTAAAATGAGTGATTAAATATAGATAATTAGTATAGAGAGAGCTTACCTCGTATGAAAATGGTGATTTTAACGGTCTTCGTCTTCGATTTGAAATGGAAAATGAGTCTTCCTCTTCGATTACTAGAATTGCCGACAAGAAGTTGTCTTCTTCACACAGTAAGAACAAGCTCTCAGCCATGGAGACATCGTCTTTGCACGGAGCTCTCACTGCCACCGTCGATGGTCCCTTCTTTGCGAAGAGAATGGAACGCTACAGTTTGCTTGCTGGAGTTTGGAGGCAGAGAACGCAAATTACCCTGACGCCCAACCTTACGTTTGTTAAGTTGGAAACCCAACGGGTCCAGCGGTTAACCCATAACCAACCCATTTATAATTGGGTTCGTTTTGGGTAACCCATTAACAACCCATTTAAAAACTTTATGAACCCAAATCCATTTATCACGGATGGGTTTGGGCGGGTTCATGGGTTTAGGTTGAGATTGCCAGGCCTAGTTAGAAGACTTAATTGGGTCCTCAGTTGCTGGTCCCCATCTTATACGAAAAAGTCATGGCTGATGGCTAGCCTTGATAGACACACCAGAAGACCTTGACTCCCAGTGCATGGATCATGACAAAATCCTATGGACTACACTTCTAATACCCCCATCGATCCAATCCATCCATGTGTAAGTCATTTAACTAGTCTGACTTCTCTATTCCTTGATGGAATCTAATCAACGGTCTGATCAATCCCTCCTGGAGATGTGAGAAGTATGCTTGTTTTGAGCCTCATTTTAAAATATTAAAATGAAAGTCAAGCAAAGTGAAAATGTTAGGTCAAAAAGTGGCCTCATTTTCCTACTTTTGCATCACTCCGATTTGCTCATGATACCACATCAATGGATTACATATAAGTTTTTCTCATACAAACCACCTCTCTCTCTCTCTCTCTCTCTCCATCACAAACCTTAACCATCTCCAAAAAAAAATGTTAAATTGGTGTGCACCACCACTTTAGAATACACATACAAGTCTACGTTCATATGTAATGAAGGTACTTTAAAATATATATTGTTACTTTAAAATTTTCTTGTCTTGTTCTTGTGAAATAAAAATATTTAAAAAAAAAATTGCTTAAAGTCAATTGATTTTTTTTTTTTTTTTTTTGGTACTTTGAATTAGTATAAAATTCTAGAAACTAACCACGATTTGATCTCTCGAGATCAAATCCCTGAGTCCGCCACTATTGGAAAACAAGCTACAACTTATTTACATTTTTTAAATTTTATTACGTGGATCGAAATTAGAGTGTTAGAGTTGAACAGCAAATAGGCCCCACCTCAAATATTCATAATTTCATATGGTGGACAAAGTAGTATCTAGGATGACCGAACTATATTCATGTATCGACGAAAAGTCCAACAATTATGACTGTTTGTGGTCACGCCTTATTGGGTGGCAAATGTTCATCCACAAATGCTTGAAAGATGAGCATCCTCTTTCCCTAGCAAACCTCACCTAACTAGTCACGCTTCATCTTTATAACAATAATATTAGTGGTTCAATCCCTGAGTCAATGGGGAATCTAAAGAATCTGGCTGAAATTGACTTGTATTATAACCACCTCATTGGTCTAATCCCATCATCTCTTGGTAATTTAACCAAATTGGAATCTTTGTTGGTTGGATCGAATCGAATCACGGGTTCAATCCCTTAGGCGATATGAAATCTAAAGAATCTGGTTGCTCTGAGCTTGCATAATAATAGCCTCATTGGTCCAATTCCTTCATTTCTGAGTTTAAGCTAGCTTCTCTCTTTGCTCCCAAAATAATACTCCGTAATAAATAAATAAAGTTGGTTCCGCCAACAAAAAGCAATTAATGAACACTGTTTTTACCTCTGGCGTAAAATCCTACAGCCTTCATAAGTTGCCATCTACAAGCACCTCTTTAGCCTCATTTTGTCAGAAGACTTGGTTTTATATTTTGTTCATATATTTTCTTTTCTCTCCTTTATTTATTTATTGTGAATTTTTTGTTCATATATATTCACACTTACATATTTTCCTGTGTGTCCTTAGTCAGTCCACAAAATGCATTAACGTGGACCTTATCGAAATTCTCTCCGGAACCAGATTATGGCTTAGGACTTCCTTGAAATGAAAGAATAGAAGTGGCGCTGAGGACAACGCCAGTCATCCATCGTCCATTCATTTAGTGCTTTCAATTAGACGGGCTCCACCTAAAAGATCTATATATAAAGCTTGACAACCCATGTTAGGGGTTAGAAGACTTAATTGGGTCCTCAGTTGCTGGTCCCCTTCTTATATGGAAAAGTCATAGCTGATGGCTAGCCTTGATAGATAGACCAAGAAGACCTTGACTCCCAGTGCATGGATTACGACAAAATCCTATGGATCTCACTTCTAATACCCCCATGGATCCAATCCATCCATCCGTAAGTTATTTAATTAGTCTGACTTCTCTGTTCCTTGATTGGAATATTCTAATCAACGGTGTTATCGATCTTTCCTGATATTGGAGATATGAAAAATCTGCTTGTTTTGAGCCTCGGTGGTAACAACTTCATTGGCCCAATCCTTGCAACTCTGGTTCAATTAACCAGAATCACATTTTTGAACCTTGATTCCAATAAATTCAGTGGTTTTATTGCTCCAAAAATAGGGAATTTCACGAGTCTGGTTCATCTTGAAATGTCCAAAACAATCGGAGTGGACCTATTCCAACTGATCTTTGCTCTTGAGCAACAACTATTTTAAAGGTAGCATTTCCCTTCAGATTGATCACCTATCTTCACTTTATACAATGTACCTTAGTTATAACTTGGATTGACGGAGAGATGCCTTTCCAACTCAGGGAAATTAACAAAATTAAACTTCTTGATCGAATCTCTCTCTCAGCCACCATTCCCCATTCACTCATTTCCCTATTTGGAATTGACCTGTTGTACAATGCCTTGGAGGGTCCAATCACAACATTAGATCGAGTTCAACAACAAATATATAAGCCCCAACTCAAGTATCCATATTGTGAACGAAGTTAATTATTAGTTACTAATATCCATATTGTAAACAAAGTTACTACTTACTAATATCAAATGGCCCATTATATTCATACATCCACTGGAAAAACTGATTGGACAAAAAGTCATCTGATTATTTATTATGGTCTTCATCATGCGGAGCCTTTAAAGTGATGGGTCTTGCGGTGCCTCAATTATTTAGTGGCAAATGTTCAAACATCTGCTCAAAATAATTCAATTCCACAATACAATTAAATTCTAATCAAAATCTAAAAGATTTATTTATACCCAATCCAAAGATGAAAATGCCCCTCGTAACCATTGGGTTGGAAAATGACACCAATTAAATCACGATCCTGGGAATATAAGACATCCACTGGAAAAACTGGAAAATCAATTGCATTGT